>JBAMJR010000172.1:3135000-3152500 GCA_038501785.1 Myoxocephalus aenaeus
GTTCACATGAGACCGGCTCGCCATGTGAGGATCTTTCTAAGGAAAGGTCTCTTAGTCACTCTTCCAGTCTTCCAGTCATCCGTATTCTCTTTCTTCATCCGACTCTCTTTCTCAAGTGTCCTTTCGTAGGAACTGAAACTCATGACTAACACATTCCTCTCATGCCGGTCGTTTCTCCCTCCCGTTTGTGTCTGGCTTTGTTTTGGCCTTTGCGTTTGGTGTCTAATATGTGTGTGTGTGTGTGTGTGTGTGTGTGTGTGTGTGTGTGCTTCCTTTGTGGGTTATGTCCAGATGTGTTCCTGATCTCTGTGGATGAGAGACTCAAACATGATCAGCAGTTTCTCAGCCTCTCTCCGACTGCCGGGGGTTACATCACAGGTAACTCTCTTTAACACACACACACACACACACACACACACACACACACACACACACACACACACACACACACACACACACACACACACCCTTAAAGTGGAAGATGAGATGAGGACATGAGCGAGGTCCTGAGTGCTTGGATGTGTGGTACAGAAAACAGAATCTGGATCACAAAAACAAGAACCGTATTTTTAAAGGACTAGTACTACATGGGTAATACTAGTACTACATGGGTAATACTAGTACTACATGGGTAATACTAGTACTACATGGGTAATACTAGTACTACATGGGTAATACTAGTACTACATGGGTAATACTAGTACTACATGGGTAATACTAGTACTACATGGGTAATACTAGTACCACATGGGTAATACTAGTACCACATGGGTAATACTAGTACCACATGGGTAATACTAGTACTACATGGGTAATACTAGTACTACATGGGTAATACTAGTACTACATGGGTAATACTAGTACTACATGGGTAATACTAGTACTACATGGGTAATACTAGTACCACATGGGTAATACTAGTACCACATGGGTAATACTAGTACCACATGGGTAATACTAGTACTACATGGGTAATACTAGTACTACATGGGTAATACTAGTACTACATGGGTAATACTAGTACCACATGGGTAATACTAGTACCACATGGGTAATACTAGTACCACATGGGTAATACTAGTACTACATGGGTAATACTAGTACTACATGGGTAATACTAGTACTACATGGGTAATACTAGTACTACATGGGTAATACTAGTACTACATGGGTAAATGGTGAATAAAGCAGAAGACGTTTTGGCGTTAAGACTTAAACGATCAATCGTCTATCAAAAATGCCGATTCATATTTTATCTGGCAGCTGATTCATCTGCTAATACTTTTATGCGAAGTTACATCACCTGACGGCTTCATTTACATGATTGTCTTGGCCAGTGTCTTCAGACTTAAAGATAAATTCTCATATTTATGTATTTTTAACGGGCTTTGGCTTCCACCACACGATCTAAAAAAAAGCGTCCTTTCTTTTTCGGATCCGCCCTGTGATGTCACTTCCTGTTTCTGTTCTCTCTGCCCAGGCGACCAAGCCAGGAACTTCTTCCTTCAATCAGGTCTGCCCCCGCCCATCCTGGCCCAAATCTGGTGAGTCCACCCCGGCAGGAAGTTTCTCCAAAGTCACAGAACAGACAATAAATACACAAAGTTGAATATGCATCGTTCTTTTTTTAACTCTTTAAGGGCTCTGGCTGACATGAACAGCGACGGTCGGATGGACATCCACGAGTTCTCCATCGCCATGAAACTCATCAAACTGAAGCTGCAGGGTCACCCGCTGCCCCCCGCCCTGCCTCCCAGTATGAAACCAGTCCCGCTGGCTTTACCCCCGCAGGGCGGCTTCGGTAAGACGCCGGCGTCACGTCTGCTCTGCGTGAACTCTGAATGATCGTTTGATCTCGCTCTTCCTCCGCAGAAGAACACACAGTTTACTGTAATAACAGGAATAGAATCCGTCGCCGTCGTTTCACGTGACGACGGCTTCTCCTCCAGAGTTCTAGGGAAATGAAACTGTGTCGTGATGAAAACACTGCAGATGTGCTTAGAGGGGATGACGTCACTCTTTTCTTTTACAAAGGTCACCTTGAGAAATGCTCTCTTTCACTTTCTCTCTTCGCCTCTCTTTCACTCTCTCACTCTTCTCCTCTCTCTCTTTCACTTTCTCTCTTCGCCTCTCTTTCACTCTCTCACTCTTCTCCTCTCTCTCTCTCTTTCACTTTCTCTCTTCGCCTCTCTCTTCACTCTCTCACTCTTCTCTCTCTCTCTTTCACTCTCTCTCTTTCACTCTCTCACTCTTCTCTCTCTCTCACTTTCTCTCTTCGCCTCGCTCTTTCACTCTCTCACTCTTCTCCCCTCTCTCTCTCTCTTTCACTTTCTCTCTTCGCCTCTCTTCACTCTCTCACTCTTCTCTCTCTCTCTCTTCCCCTCTCTCTCTCACTAGCTCTCTTCGCCTCTCTCTCTCTTCTCCTCTTTCTCTTATCCTCTCTCTCTCTTCCTCTCTCTCTCTTTCACTCTTACACTCTTACACTCTCTCTCTCTCACTATCTCTTTGCCTCTCTCTCTCTTCTCCTCTCTCTCTTCTCCTCTCTCTTTCACTCTTACACTCTCTCTCTCTCACTATCTCTCTTCGCCTCTCTCTTCCTCTCTCTCTCTTCTCCTCTCTCTCTTCTCCTCTCTCTTTCACTCTTACACTCTCTCTCTCTCTCACTATCTCTCTTCGCCTCTCTCTTCCTCTCTCTCTCTTCTCCTCTCTCTCTTCTCCTCTCTCTTTCACTCTTACACTCTCTCTCTCTCACTATCTCTCTTTGCCTCTCTCTCTCTTCTCCTCTCTCTCTTCTCCTCTCTCTTTCACTCTTCTCTCTCTCTCTCTTCCCCTCTCTCTCTCACTAGCTCTCTTCGCCTCTCTCTCTCTTCTCCTCTTTCTCTTCTCCTCTCTCTCTCTTCCTCTCTCTGTCTTCCACTCTTTCACTCTTACACTCTCTCTCTCTCTCACTATCTCTCTTTGCCTCTCTCTCTCTCTTCTCCTCTCTCTCTTCTCCTCTCTCTTTCACTCTTCTCTCTCTCTCCCTCTCTTTCACTCTCACTCTTCCCCTCTCTTTCTATTAGGGCTGCAACGATTAGTCGACATAATCGCCGACGTCGATTATGAATAATAATAGTATTTTGGTCGTCGACGCATCGTTTGTAATGAAAAGATTCAGAGCTACCGGTCATTTCCATTCGGCATTGCGATGCACGACATCAGGGCCCAGTACGTCAGCAGAGGTAGTGCGGGGAGATCGCACTACCTAAAAAAAACTGTATCGACAAAACCCAGCTCGATCACCACGGACGCTGCGCCCGCAAAGGTCGGTCGCTTGAATGGATTTATTGTTAAGTGCAGGGAGAACGATGCTTTCCCCGACTTCCTTAGTTACCATTGCACAACAAGCATTATGCGCTAAACGCTAAACAGGAAAGAGATCACGGAGGAGGCGTCGAAGATCGTCTATTGGAGCGAGAGCTCTTCAAAGACGGCTGTTCATCACACTGATGTGAGACGGCTTATAGAGCTCTGTCCAGAGAGAAAGGAGTTTCTCCATGTAGTTAAACATGCAGAACACAACCAACTAAATGACCATCAGTGGCTGTAGACCGATCTGTTGAATGAGCTTGACCGTGGTTGATAAGATCAGCTCAGTTAATGCTTTCAAACGGAAAACGCAGCATCTGTCCTCAAAGCTGCAGCGCCATGGTTTGAGGAACTTGACAAGTGTCTGTCAGAGTTTATTTATGCGAGTCAGTCTTTTCCCACATGAAACATATTAAGTCCAAACAGCGTTCCACCAGCAGCTACTACATATATATATATATATATATATATATATATATATATATATATATATATATATATATATATATATATATATATATAGCATTATTAATGTAGGTAGATATTTTTGACTTTTTACTTTTGGACTTTGAATGTCAGTTATTTTGCACTTTCAGAGACTTGATTGCTATTTTGAGTTACTTTTAAAACTTTATTTGTACTTTTTCTTTACTTTTAAAGCATATTTGCACTTTAATTTGTATTACTATTTAATTTATTTGATATAATGTTCTGATGTTCAGATCTTGTTACTCAAATACATTTGACAAATAAAAGTTCAAATTCCAACATTTTGAGTCATTTTAATGGGAAATAGTCATTAGATTAGTCGACTAATCGGAAAAATAGTCGATTATGAAAATAAACGTTAGTTGCAGCCCTCTCTCTCTCTCTCTCTCTCTCTCTCTCTCTCTGTGTGTGTCACCTTCAAAGCTGCTCAGTAAAGTTGTGACGCGATCACGGTAAAGAGTCCTGATGCTCCTCTGAATAAATATTGACGGCCCTCTCTCTGCTCTGTCTCCCTCCAGGCATGCCCTCCCTCCCTCCCCCTCTGTCGGGCGTGCCTCCCCTCCCCCTGCCGCCTCTCCCGGTCGGGTTGTCTCCCCCGCTCGTCTCGTCGGCCCCGCCTCCCCTCCCGCCGCCCATCGCCAACGGAGCCCCGCCCACTGGCATGATGCAGCCCATCTCGGGCTTCTCCCACCCAGGTGAGGAACCGCTACCGCTGCATTTATGTCGCTTCTGTGGACCATGTGGGGTTCAGTTCATATTTACTGTCTTATGTCTGTTTGACAGCTCTGCTCATCTTAGTAGCAGGTTCATTTCTTTATAGGTAGAGGTAACAAATCCGCTTTTTTCTTTTCATACATCCCAAAGAGACAAAATAGGAAGGGGAAAATAATTTGAAATGCTAGAAAATAGGAAAAGAGGTGCAATAGAAGGATGCTCTTTCAACGTTCGATTCCCGGTGTGGAGTTAGCATGTTCTCTCCGTGTCGGCGTGGGTTCTCTCTCCGGCTTCCTCCCACAGTCCAAAGACATGATTGATTTATCACTTTAAATTCCCCGTAGGTTCGAGTGTGAATGGTTCTCTGTCCTTTAAAATTGGCCTTTCGCCCAATGTGAGGATAAGCGGTGAAAGATAGTGAACGACTAGATAATAAGCTGCCGTCTTTTGTAGAAATAGGCAAATGAGCCGGTATCATGACCCATAAAACGACCCATATACACACCGTAAACTGGAATGAACTCAGACGTGCGCATGAAGAGCGAGAGCTGACCCTGACGGGCGCTTCTTCCGTCGCGTCAAGCTCCAGCTCCTTTTTTTCCAATTACCCCCCTTAATCCCCGCAAGAGAGGCCACACCCGAAGGATGATGAATTTAATCATATCACATCCAGCAAATTTGAGATCATACCGCGCGCCTGAGGGAGAGCGAGTACCTCAACGACGGGAGAACCTTCTGCAGACGGGTGTAAAATATGTGCAGAGGAGCGTAATTACGAGCTTGAAAATAGCAGAACAAATGAGAATGGAGGTAAATTATTCTTTCAAAGTGGCAAATGAGCCTGCTAAATATTAATCTGAGAAGCTTCTCGGTCTCCCGCTGCACAGAGTGAGATTTAAATAAGCCGTTTTGAAGAGAGTAAAACGGGGTTTCCGACGCGTTCGGGACAACATGGAGTCAAAAAAGGGGGCGGAGACGACTGACTGGAAGAATTATATTACATTATTATGGATGAGGCAATGCAAGGCCTCTTCTTATGCTTTTAGGTTCTTCTCTCAGAATTTGACACGAAGCTGTTTGACGTTCCAGCCTAAAATCTGCTGTTCCTTGTGTCTCTCAGCTCCCCCTGTCAACAAGTCGGCGTCGTTTAACCGCTCCAGTACCAAGTTGCAGAAGGGCCCGTCCTTGGACACTACTAGGTAAGGCCACGTTATCAGAACTGTATAAATATACTGACGTCAGCAAGTTGTTAACAGACGATCCGGGAGTCTATTGAACGTTCTTAATACATCCGTCTGTGTTCGTGTTTCCTGTCACAGTGTCCTGCCTCCCTGTGATTGGGCCGTTCCTCAGTCCTCCAGGCTCAAGTACAGACAGCTTTTTAACTCCCATGACAAGATGATGAGTGGACACCTCACAGGTACACACACACACACACAAATTGACACAGACATGTCAATATTTTTTGATGAGATTTATCTTAATGTTAATGTCTCTCTCTCTCAGGTCCTCAGGCTCGCACTATCCTGATGCAGTCCAGTCTCCCTCAGGGCCAGCTGGCCACGATATGGTCAGCACAGTGAAATTAAACCATTTAATCTTTAACAAAATGAGAGCCACCACGAAGACGACATCAGTCCTTTTTTAAAATACCTAACTTGTTTCATCTCTAGGAGTCTCTCCGATATCGACACGGATGGAAAGCTAACGGCCGAGGAGTTCATCTTAGCCATGCACCTCATCGATATGGCCATGTCGGGTTTACCGCTGCCCCCTGTGTTACCGCCAGACTACCTCCCACCCACATTCAGGTAAATACTGTCGTAAATACTTGTACTTGTGTATATTGAACTGCAGTTTGGTTTGTGACTGATATCAGGGTTCTTACGCTCATGGAAAACCTGGAAAAGTCATGGAATTTTAAAATGGTTATTTCCAGGCCTGGAAAAGTCCCAACATTTTTTGTAAAAGTCATGGAAATTTGTTATATTCATGTCGTTCATTTACGCTGAGTTTTAAATAATTAATCTGCTTTTAAAAGAAAGACGCTCAAAATATAAGCAGGCATACATACAGGCATCTATATAAATGTTTATTCTTCGAATCAAACTATTGTCTCATTCATTTGTGTCATTTAAGGTTTACTGTATGCTTTGAATTCTGTCTTTTTCATGTTTACACCGAGATTAAAAAAAAATGTTTGGTCATGGAAATTTGGTTTAAAGTCATGGAAAAGTCATGAAATCCATTGGTCTAAATGTGTATGAACCCTGTGATATATATATTAAATATTATAAACATGTTGAATACCAAATAGTTTTTTATCCGTTACTGTTTCATATCAGGAACTTGATAGTTTGTATATTTCTGTGTGTGTCCTTTCTGAAGGCGCGTGCGGAGTGACAGCGTTCAGTCGGAGAGCGTCCAGGAGGAAGTGGAGGAGGAGGCGGAGAGCACGAAACTAGCAGGTAACATGCAAACTGTCGTAAGATAAATTTTTTACTTCCAGTCTGTTTTCTGTCCGCTTTTCCCTTGACGTTCATGGGAAAGGTTTGAAATGAAGCAGAACATTTGTTGCCCCCCCCCAAGTATTTGCAACACTTCCTCAAGTTGTTGCAATCCCATCTGAGCTCTCTCATACACTCCTACTCCTCCTCCAAATCTGACCTTCCAGCTTCCAGCATCATCGTCTTTTTTCCTTCTTTTTTTTTGTTATTCTTGTGTTCCTAATTTTGCTTTTCTTCCCACAAGTTGTTAAATTGTATTTTTTTTCAAATGTTCATATTATTACCATACATTTCTGTTATTCTCATATTTTGTTATGATCTGTTTGAGCCACTTCATCTTTATATTATATCTCACTGCTCAATGGTATGTTGTGTATAAGAAAATTCAAATAGATACATAAATCACACATAATGATATAATAACAATTATATAAAAAAAGAAGAAGAAGAAGAAAGAAAGCATGAATAGTGAATGTTTACTTCTTGGTGCTTAAGCAGGGCCAGAAAGATGACGCCACATGTGACCTCTTTTAAAAAGGATCGATCGCTTGTTGTTTATACTCGACCCCCCTTTGTGTCTTCTCAGTGACGTTCGAGGATAAGAAGAGGGAGAACTTTGAGCGAGGGAACCTGGAGTTGGAGAAGAGGCGCCAGGCTCTGCAGGAGCTGCAGAGGAAGGAGCAGGAGAGGCTGGCCACGCTGGAGAGAGAGGAGCTGGACAGGAAGGTGAGACTCCGTTGGCCGCGTTCACTTCTCATTTCCACACTGTGGGCCATCAAACATTTGAATTGGCTCCGGCGGATGGCTCGTGTATCGGGGCTGTAAAATATTTGCGTTTGTAATAACCCCAGTATACCATGTCTTTGAAATGAATCAGTAAGTTATTTACCTTTTTTAACAGCAAGTGTTGAAACTAGGAGGAAATGAAAACGCATGGGGGTGACCTCGTAGAGAATAATGGAGTCGTTTGTTCTGCCAGCTCATTGCGTGTGTGTGTGTGTGTGTGTGTGTGTGTGTGTGTTTGTGTTTTTCAGGAGCGTGAGCGTCTGGAGCAGGAGAGGAGACGACAACACGAATTAGAAAGACAACTGGAGAGACAGCGAGAGCTGGAGAGACACAGAGAGGACGAGAGACGCAAAGAGATAGAGAGGAGAGAGGTACGAAGGAGAAAAACTGATTACCGGGTTTCTGCCTTTTTTTTTTAATTTAGTTGAGTTATGCTTTGAGGTGACGATTAAACTGCTGCAGACTTGTAATCACGTCGGCTGCAGACGACTTCAAGACCGCCCTCTGGCCTCTATATAAATCCGAGAGCTGGATTTACACCCCGAGAGCGGATGGCTTGTTTAGCGTACACTGAAGTGTGTGACATACAAATACGATTGTGACGTTGTGTGTGTGTGTGTGTGTGTGTTCGGTCCGTCCAGACTGCTAAGCGTGAACTAGAGCGTCAGCGTCAGCTGGAGTGGGAGCGTCAACGTCGCCAGGAGCTTCTGACTCAGAGAAACCGAGAGCAGGAGAGTATCGTGCTGCTCAAAGCCAGGAAGAAGACCTTGGAGTTTGAACTGGAGGCTCTGGTAAGCACACACACACACACACACACACACACACACACACAGTCACCGCTAGCTAGACGGGACCACTGTGCGCTAACCGAGCCCACGGGCAGCACATCATGGTGCAGAATGGTGGTTTGTGTGACAGTGATGGACTTAAAAGGTTTCTTTTTAAAGATGAGCCAAAAGAAATCGGTTAATACCAACAGGAAGGAACGGGAACGGCTCACGACAAATTCCTTCCGTCACCTAATACTTTGCACACCAGCAGAAAACGTAATGTTCTGTTCCTCTCCACCGCGCTCTCTCTCCCGCCCGTCCTGCAGAACGATAAGAAGAACCAGCTGGAGGGCAAACTGAAGGACGTCCGGTTCCGTCTGTCAGCCCAGCGGAGAGAGGTGGAGCAGACCAATCTGACCAGGGAAACACGCATTGCTGAAATCACCCTGCTGCAACAGCAGCTGCAGGTACGCAAAACAAAATGGAAAACCGCCAACAAGCGGTACACAAAAGTATCGTCTAACAAACACACGCACATTCTTAGAAACTGTGGAGTTTGTTCCTGTAGGTCCATTGTGATCTAGGATTTTTAATTAAAGAGTGGAACTGGGTCTCGGTGTGACTTCATGTTTGTCTGCAGGACTCCCAGCAGTGGTTGGGGAGGCTAATCCCTGATAAACAATGTCTCAACGACCAGCTGAAACAGGTTCAACAGAACAGTCTGCAGCGTGAGTACCACACAAACGCAACGCAACTAAACTCCATTTTTTTTTTGTGGTTTTTTTAATTTGTGAATTTCCTTTTTTTGAATATGTAAAAACATATTGTGAAGATGAAAGCAACAAGGCTTTTCTTCGCCCCTCGGTCTCGCACCACAATGTGTGCCGTCGTCTCATTCGATACCGTTTCTTCTTCTTCCTCTGCGTCTTCAGGTGACAGCCTATCGTCCCTGCAGAAGGCCGTGGAGCAGAAGGAGAGCAGCAGGCAGCAGCTCCGAGAACAGCTGGACGCCGTGGAGAGGGAGACGAGGGCCAAGCTGCTGGAAATAGACGCGTTCAACACCCAGCTGAAGGTAAACGGCTCTTAAAGGACACATTAATACAGCACGCCGAAGGAAAAGATCAGGTCTATAATGATAGATTATACAGGTCGGACAAGTGTTTTAATTAACTTTAATTGAATATACATTTCGAGGGTGTACATGAGAAGTATAAGAGAAAGCTTTAAAGATGAGCCTCCTCTTAATTTAATTGCTCTCTTGTTTTGTTTTGTTCTATTTATCTAAAGTAAAGCTCAAAGTAAAAGCTAATCTGACCAAGCTTTCAAGTGCACGTTTGGTATTTTCATAACAGTGGGAGGATAGCAACTTGTCTCTGCCAAATCCTGTGTGCCACATTCCACTAAATCTACTGGAGGGCATTGACTTACAAAGGTTTGGAATTGGATACTAAAAGTGAAGATAATTCAATGCAACACATTACAACTTCGCCTCAATTCGATGCACAGTTGCAGATTGTTTAGTTGTTATGTTCATGTAGCATCAATTAGTTTAATAATAATAATAATACCTATCTGCTGTTAAGTTTGATGCATTGCTGAATTCAAATACGTTTATTTTGAACTAAACAGCCAGTTAACTGGCTCTAGCTATTTTTTTTTCTGAATGAAAACATGATCCACGTTAAAAGCATTAGTTTGGTGTCGTACTGTCTCTTTAAATCGTGTCTTGTTCCCCGTCCCTCGTCACCCCATCCTCGCACGCGGCCAATACAAACGCAATCCGGCGACGGTATCCGTGTTTTTGTATTTATGTCGGTGTGTTACTCTGTGGATTATCGTCGCTTCGCTGTGGTTTTGGAGAGAAGAAGTAGCTGTGCACAGGAACACTGAGACCGCTGCCAAAAATATACGACTGAGGGAGGAAGATGAGGAAGATATGAAGTTCAAACACAACTTGACATTATCAACAGAATGTGAAGGGGTTACTCGTTTCTGCCACTTTTTGGATTTAACCCAATAAACAGAAGAAGAAAGAGTATCAGCCCCGGTTAGTAAACGCACAGATTAATATAAACGTAAACTATAAATCACCTCAGAAGATAGCTTAGCCTTATTATGACCAGCTATCAGTTTCAGTTTCATTTTGTCTGCGTATTCCTGAGGTTGGGGAGCAGTTGGCTTTATTTCTTTAGACTTTATGGACCCCGTGCTGACCTGAGTTATTTGGAGCATGTGGCCAGATATTACTCTTTTTTTTTTTGAAGGGTTTGAGCACAGCGGCATGTTTATGTTTCCTAGAGCACCTTTTGTCCCTGTTCTCTCCCCCAGAGCACACTGAGCCAGGTCAAAGAGAGGAGGGCAGGAGAATGAGAAAGCAGAGGGGGGGGGAAGGGAGGGAAGCAGAGGAAACACAGACCACAATTAATAGATTTTCTAACGGCTAATTTAATGGCTAATCTAATGACGTTGGTTCTCGGTTCTTCTGCGGTATGGTCACCGTAACACCGCGGTTAGAGGAAGGGGCGAAAAGGCCCAAACCGGCCGTGTCGGATACCAGTTTTCCGTCTCAGTGGGTGGGATTCACAGACCGCCGAGACGTGAACAGCGTTTGACTATGCTGCCGTCCACCTTCCTTTCTACACCACTTCCTCTCCCCAAAATCTTCTCTGGTCACACCGCTGTGCCTCCTCTGTCCTCTAAAACCCACTGCGACCCTCCTTCTGTCTTCTTTCCTGATTCTACTCGCTGTCCTCCTCCTCCTCCCTGCTTCTTTGCCTCTCCCTATCGTATTCTTTGTTTAATCCACATAATAAACCCTTCCTTCCATATTTTTCTACTTCTTTTATTTATCTTCTACACTGGCCTTTTTGCTCCCTTGCCCACCATGCCAGTCTCTGTGTGAGTTCTATGCCAACCACTGTGCCAGGATAGAGGCCCTGCAACGCCTGCTTGAGGAGGAACAGAGAGGGAGACAGGTAGAGCACACTGCCACTGCTGGACCGGGGTGGTACTGCAGCTGGGATTTACTGTACTGTAAAGAAAATAATCATGTGACCACACTGCCTCTAGTGGCAGACCTGGAGCACAGAGCAGTTTTATTTTATTTTTTTGCATTTGGATTGGACCTGAACTGCCAGACTATTTGAGAGACGAGTAAAACATAACACACTCACTTGAACGAGTGTTTTGACGACTGCAGAGCACCGACACTCACACTCACACACTCGCGTACTGATGCTGGTGTGCTGTGTTTTTTATTCTTCTTCTAATTTCACAAGTCAGATTCGGCAATGCCTCTGACAAGGAGGCGCTCAAAACACACACAGAAAACAGACATGTATTCATCAGAATCGTTTTTTTTTGTACATATTCAACCCATTAGTGTCATCTTAAACACCTGGTTCACACCTACAACCACGAACTAAACTATTATCTGCTATCCAGTACAGACACGTCCGTGAAAGAAACTAATCGGGCTTCTTGCACACTGCACTAAATATTATGACATCTGCAGTGTGGTCTGTTTTTGTGACCCACTGACTACACTTAACAGTTATAACCGCACATTCCTCATCCCAGTGAGTCACAAGAGCCTCTCCTTGCATGAGTCAAGGCCTTATCGTGCTCGCTCTCTCTTTGTTTGTTTAATCTCTACTGAGAGAAAATCCCCCGATTTGTGTCGGGGATTAAAAACATTTATTCCAGTAATTAGGAAGCAGTTTGAAGCAAATATGTGTATGTGTATATATATATATATATATATATGAGAGCTGGTATTAACAAAGGTAACTACCAAGAGGACTTGAGTTCTACATGCAGAGAAATGGCTGACAAATAACTCCTTTAATTCGACAGAATGCGTAAATATGGTCTGGAACACTAACTTTCAGCGTGTGTGTTTGTGTGTCTCGACAGAATGATTGATCCTGTGTGTGTGTGTGTGTGTGTGTGTGTGTGTGTGTGTGTGTGTGTGTGTGTGTGTGTATCTGTATATGTGTGTTTCAGTGCCAGGAGCAGGGACAACTACGTAATAAAGGTCCACACATCAACCCCAGCCTCCCTTCTTGTCCCCTTCATTCCTCTCGGTTTCTCTTTTCTTTATCTTCCCTCATTTCTTTCTTCTCTCTCTCTCTCTCTCTCTCTCTCTCTCTCCCCCCCATCGATAGCGCTGGTTTGTCCTGCTAAAGATTAGATTAGGTGATTTTATGCTGTTAGCAGATGATGCTTCAGCCAGACTAGTAGAAGCTAGTAGACATTTTACGAGGCTCATATGCAGATAAACTAGAATCTATGAGTACAGTGAGCTGGTCCTTATGTGGATGAGTGTGTGTGTGTGTGTGTGTGTGTGTGTGTGTGCGCGTGGCATGCTCTCCGTGGGTCTCTTGTCCTCCACTTCCTGTTTTGGAGTGAGTCGCTGTCCTCTCTCTCTCCAGAGTCGTAGTCGGTTTGCTTGTTTCTGAAGGTTTCTTCACGCTGGTTGTTTGGCTGAAACACGACAGCTGCCCGTCGTCGTTGTTATAGTAACAGAGTGTTCTAATGGCACAGCTGGTTGTCATGACTACACAGAACTGCCCCACTGCACCCCCATGTTTTATTTTTTATTTTTTTGCTTATTCCTAATGCTTCCCCTCCTACGTACTGTGCCTTGTGCAAGCTCCGCCCCCTCATTGCTAGAAGAACGGGGAGTAACAGACATGCCTACAACACAGTCGATACAAATTTAACCTCCAGCCTCTCGTCCCCTCCCCACTTCTAGGATCCGTCGGTTGCCGTTTCCAAAACACAAAATTCAAAGCCGGGCCCCCACTCCTCAACGGGGACCCCGACTTTTGTAGCTTCCTCTCGGATGCGTGCTTTCATATATCGAGGTTAAAGAGATGTCCTGAACACGGCAAATTAAGAAAATCCACAGGGTTTAATACATCAAAAGAAAAGGTTAAACATGCACAAATAAAACAAAAAGACATCTCTTTCTCAAAGAACCCGGAAAGGGTGAAACGCTGCCAAGTCTCGCTACTGCATCTATTTAAATGAGGTAATATTGAAAGAAAGCGCATTTATAAGAGAGTCTGCTTTCCTTATTTACTGTGGAAGGCATCGTGTCACGAGAAATACATGAATAAAGCTCCCTAACTTGTCAAAAAGTTTATTATATAAACAAATCAACCAATTATGTCTCCCCTCTCCAACGGAAAAAGGTCAAATTGCGGTCATCTTCAAAATATTCTGACCAATATTTTTCCGTACGTGTCCGTGCATCCCCAGGAGGGCGGAGCTTGCCTCGTACACGTGACTAATGCATACATCCATACACGCCGCTGCTGCCGCTGTTGTTGTTGTTTGTTGTTTGTCGTCGGTGGTAACCCGTAGCAGCCAGCCCTCTGACCCCACGTCCTCCTCACCGCTGTTCCTTCCTGTATCCGACATCGTGCCTTTTTGCAGGAGCTGAGGGAGATCCACAGCCGGCAGCAGAGGCAGAAGCAGAGGGAGCTGGACGGAGACGTGCACTCGCTGACGCACACGCACCCTCACCTGCACACGCCGGTCGAGAGGAAGTCCGCCGAGCTGCGGGACGGCAGGTGAGAACGCCGCCGCGTTCGGAATGGACGGTGTTTTCTGGGATGAAAATAAGAAGCGTCCGGTTGATTGATTGTTTCACGCGGCTCTCGCCAGGTTGTCGTCGGAGGAGGCCGTGTCCTGGAGGGATGACTCTGCGAGCTCCGCCCCCAACGCCCCGAGCCCGCCCTCCATCTCCGCGCCCCACGCCTGGCTGAACCGAGTGGCTCAGGAGGAGGAGGAGAGGAAGAGGAGAGGGATGATGGAGATAGAGGACGAGGAAGATGAGGAGGAAGAAGAGGAGGGGGGCCAGAAGGGGACGGGATCGGCAGAAGAGAACGAGGACGAAGGGCGGGGCAAGAAGGACATGCAGGAGAAACTGAGCAAGCTGTTCGGCCAGCCGGCCGACCCCTGGGCTTCAACAGGTGTGTAACGGCTAACGGCTAACGGCTAACGGCTAACGGCTAACGGCTGCAGGGGATGGGTGGGATGTGGCAACCTTTGTTTAAAGACGTTGACATTCAAATTCTGAATCAAAATACGAATGTTCAAATTTACTGAAGAAAAGTAGAAGCGTTTAAAAAAAACTAAAACCTTTCGCTTTAATCCATATTTGTTGCCGTTTAGCTTTTCAAAAACAACAATTTCACTGCGGTCAAAAAAACTGCTTCCTCTACGTTTTCCGCATGTAAATGCAGAACGTATCCAGACAAGTTATATCCATTGAAAAAGGTTGATTTTAATAATAATAATAATTAAAAAAGGACGATAACGTCATAAAAATGTGACGACAAACATTAAAATCTCAATTCGAAAACCTCAATAGAAGCTTTGAATATAAAAGAAATGACCTTCGGTACTCATTACACAGATTGGCTCCTTTCAAAGTGTTGTGTTATTAAATATTATTATACCACTATTTGTATCACTAATAAATACACATAAGAGCATTTTAATATTGTGCTTTGTCAATGTAGAGCCAACTTTAGATTTTGTTATACTACTGCGTGACATTAGGAGTCTAGTACTGCATCATATTATGTTTTATTTAAATGTAAAAAGTAAATGATAGTGACGTATAAAGTAGCATCAAATAGTCAAATAGCTCCTGGTCTGTGTTGATTAACCGCTCTGCTGCCGTCGGCCTCCAGGGGAAAAGGCTCCGCTGCCCAGTCTGTTCGAGCAGAAGACTCCGGTCAGCAGCTTCGACCACCAGCATCCGGTGAAGGTCGTCTACTACCGCGCTCTGTACCCCTTTGACGCCCGCAGCCACGACGAGATCAGCATCGCGCCCGGAGACGTCATCATGGTATGTAGCGCGCGCCGTTTCGGTGCTCACACACACACACACACACACACACACACACACACACACACACACACACACACACACACACACACCCCTCCAGCCGTCCACCTCGCTACAAACACGAGGAGGATGATGGACGTTAGAGAGTCTGCAGCTTCAACAGTGGCAGTTTAACTAAAGGACATTTGAGTAAAATGAGTTTCCCCCAAATAACACGATGACTTTGTGTGAACTGATATTTTAGTGTGTGTGTGTGTGTGTGTGTGTGTGTGTGTGTGTGTGTGTGTGTGTGTGTGTGTGTGTGTGTGTGTGTGTGTGTGTGTGGTTTTCTCTTCAACTGTCCGAGTGTGTGTATGTGTTTTATTAAAGCCTCCTCTGTGTGTGTGTGTGTGTGTGTGATTTTCTCGTCAACTGTCTGTCTGTGCGTGTATTAACTGTTTATTCTCTCTTCTCTGTGTGTGTGTGTGTGTGTGTGTGTGTGTATTAACTGTTTATTCTCTCTTCTCTGTGTGTGTGTATTAACTGTTTATTCTCTCTTCTCTGTGTGTGCGTGTGTGTGTGCGTGTGCGTGTGTATTAACTGTTTCTTCTGTCCTGTGTGTGTGTGTGATTTTCTCGTCGACTGTCTGTGTGTGTGTGTGTGTGTGTGTGTGTGTGTGTGTGTGTGTGCGCGCGCGTATTAACTGTTTCTTCTGTCCTCTGTGTGTGTGCGTGTGTGTGTGATTTTCTCGTCGACTGTGTGTGTGTGTGTGAGAGAGAGAGAGAGTGTGGTTGTGGTTGTGTGTGTGTGAGAGAGAGAGAGAGAGAGAGAGTGTGGTTGTGTGTGTGTGTGTGAGAGTGCGTGTGTATTAACTGTTTCTTCTCTCCTCTGCTGTGCAAACTGAAGGTGAAGGGGGAATGGGTAAGTTCTAGCCCCGCCCAGTGTTGTGCCTCCACCAATCACAAGCCAGCTTTCATTTGAACTCTCGCTGTCATTGGTTCATCCCATGTCACATCCGTGTTCGTTCATTTGCCAGTGAATGAACGTCTTATATAAACATTTTTTTAACCAAATCATTCTAATCAGATCTGTAAATATTGTTTTGCTTTATTTGTTTTCATAGTTTTTGTAAAAAGTCATGAACGTGCTTCACTGTGAGCGTAAAGCTCTGCGATGTTATGAATGAATACATTATGGTTATTAGCATCAATGTCTCCATAAATGAATTTACACGTGATTTAAGAAAAAAAATTATGAAAATAAACTAGATATATTTTTGAATTTCTAGTAAAGGGGACAGCCACAGGTGGTGTTATCATGAGGTCATTTATAGAAGTAGATAATTGATTAGATAGAAAGATAATTTATAGATAGATAGAAACAGCCAGAACATTAACTAGCCGTTACAAATGTCAAGTTTCTCTTTGTTTTATCTCATTTAGATTCATCTAAATCTGAACACACACACACATCTTTATTGATTAGTGTCCCTTCCTCCATTACTTTCCTCGTCTCCTTGCCCGTGGGAACTGAGAGCTGAGGAGGCGAGGAAGAGACGCGAGGAGAGGAGACGTCATTTTTAAAGCGACAACGATTTAAATATGATCAGCTGTCCTTTGTCCCGCCTCCTTTATGTGCGGCGTATCCTCGCTTTATAGCTCCTCCGGCGAGCCTCCTAAAGACGTATCTTAGGAGGTGATACGTCCTTAAAGACCGACTCAAAGGAGCCGGAGGAGACGAGGAGGCACACGACTCGTTAAGTTAGAGGAGCCCTCTGTGTTCGTCGTCATACTTCCTGTTAATCCCGCTCCTCCGCTCTCGCAGGTGGACGAATCCCAAACGGGCGAACCGGGTTGGCTGGGAGGAGAGCTCAGGGGGCGGACCGGTTGGTTTCCCGCCAATTACGCCGAGCGGATACCGGACAGCGAGGCGCCAATCAGCCTGCGCGCGACGGCCTCGGCCCCGCCCACCGCGGCCCAGCAGCCAATGTCGACGCCCCCTCCGGCACCTGGACACGCCCCCTCCTCCGCGCCGTCCGCCAA
>JBAMJR010000172.1:3157500-3267500 GCA_038501785.1 Myoxocephalus aenaeus
CTAGCTAGTAGCGCTAGCTAGCAGCGCTACTAGTTTGCTACAGCGGGGACACTGATCAGCCGTAGGAGCGGCTTATAACCCGAAAAGTACGGTATTTTTAAATGGGAAAAGTGTCGGAACCCTGGAATTACCTAAACCATTAAACCAGAAACATTAAAGCATATTGTATTCCATTCGTTGTGGGAAACCAGTTGCTTTTCTCCATTTTTGAGAAACAATCAATAAAATATGTTATTTGTGTTACTTTGACAAAACTTTGGTATACAACTTATATGAAAGTTGGCATATAAAATAATGTCTGGACCTCATGACATGTGAAAGCCACCAGTTTGGATCGAGAGAACAAAACCACACGTAAAAGCTTCATCGGTTCTTAAGACAAACGTGTAGATTAAAAGATTAAAGTTATTTTTATTTTATTGTTACTCCGTACAATGAAAAGCTTATTTTGCTCGGTCCTCCTTACACACAGAATTACAATAAACTTAAAGGTTAAAACAAATTAGAATTAAGAATACAAAAAAAAACATTGCTGTGAATGCTAATAGTATAAGAAAATATATGAAAACAGTATTGCGTAATCAGTTTAACTGAAAACCAAACATACATAATTTGTATGATATGAGTGACGTTGCCGATGCTGACGTCCTGTCCGTCTGGTCCTGAAGCGGTGTGCCAGGTGATCGGCATGTACGACTACGTGGCCCAGAACGACGACGAGCTGGCCTTCCTGAAGGGTCAGCTGATCACCGTGGTCAACAAGGACGACTGTGATTGGTGGAAGGGAGAGCTCAACGGGAGGGAGGGTCTGTTTCCCAGCAACTACGTCAAACTCACCACAGACACCGACCCGAGCACGCAGTGTGAGTACACACGCACAAGCACACACACACACACACACAAACACACACATAACCTCACATGAACACACACACTATACTAAAACGAACACACTCACACACCCCAGAGCCAGGTGTGGAGATGCTGTCCCTCTCTCTCTGTGTTTTACCCCGGATTGGTTTGACCTTTCACCTTGACACTCCTTTTTGGGCCTCTTTGACAACCTCGCAGCCACGCGACACCTCTGGGTGGTGTTTGGATAGTGTGTGTGTGTGTATGTGCATGCATGTGTGTGTGTGTTTGTGTATATATCTGCTTCGGTGTCAAAGTGTTTTCCCTTCTTCCTGCATGTGTCCCCTTCAGCATGATCCACCATAGACTTAGAGTTTCTAGAGCTGACAGTCAAAACCTGGGGGTTGTGGGTAATTATTTTAGCACTACTGAGCTAAAGTGTGTCTTTGTAGTATCGTAGAAATTAAAAAAACATCGTTCATAAGATTCTAATAAAGATGAGGACACTTGAGCACCATCAGTCCTCCATGTTAATCTTATTATATATATATATATATATATATATATATATATATATATATATATATATATATATATATATATATATATATAAAACAACAACTAACAAAGTGAGTTAGAAAAAGTTTCGCTTGACATGTATGAGTTTAAATATATTTTTACAAATATTTAGATTCTAGCCCTAACAAACAATCCCCAGATGGATAAAAAATAATGATATCTATTATCACTATCATATGGAAACAAAAACCCTAAAAAACATTGATGCAATTATAAAAACATTAATGATCCATAATCAGTCAATCATTGAAAGTTTTGATTAAATATTTGCAACGGGCGACAACGTACATTTTTATCGGGTTCCTAATTCAATTTAAAATAATACAAAATAAAATAGATGAAAGGTTCAGACGTTGTTTTTTGAGCGTTTGAGCTAAAAACACTGGATCAATAACATTTTTAATTGAACTGAATTATGAGTTTGCAGGTATGTGAATATGTTTAATAGTTTCACAGTTATATTTGTATATTAATAGAAAACAAGTATTTTCCACACAGAAATACTGAAGACGTGTTTGCAGTTGTTTAAAAACAGCTTGATTTTCTATATTTTTATTAGAGAGCTCTGACGAATATGTTTTATTAGTATTATAAAATGTGCTGCTCAGCCTTTTGAAATAAAATAGTTTAGTTTTTCCCAATAAAATAATATTATCCAATGCATCTTTATCAGATTTGTGAGTAAACACAACAAACTGCTCGCTCTAGAAGCTCTGTTTCTACGCCAGGTTAGAGCACACCTCCACACGCTCTGTCTCGCTGCACGCTCCACCCACCTAGCGCCCGATTGGTTGTTGTTGTTGTTGTTGTTGTTTTGTTTAGTTGTTTTTGTTGATGTTGTTGTTGTCGTCCTCTCTCTAGGATCATATCATTACCCAGAACCCCCCTCTCCTCAAAGCCCTCAAAGAGACCCACTAGGCCACGCCTACTAGGCCACTCAACCAATGGGACAGCAGCAAGAGGTCACATGACCCGGAAATGGCGCCTCTCCACCAATAGAAGCCCGAGACAGACAGACAGACAGACTGTAGCGTTAAGAAAACACAATAAAGACTCTGTCTCTGCTCGGCTCTGACTGGACTCGGCCAAAAACTCTGTTTATCTAACGGCTCCGGCTGCAGACAGCACTGTTCCAACAGGAGGGAGATCAATAGTCGGGGCTCCTCCTCTCCTCTCGCCAACTTTCTTCTTCTTCTTCTCTTCTCCTGCCATCTTTTTATCGTTCCACTTTTATCGGTCAGAAGGAAAAAAAAGGCGTTTTTAGAGAAGGAGGGAGGAGAAGAAGAGAAAAAGGAGGAGAGACGAAAAGACTATTGAGCTCCTTTCTCCCAGATTGGACTGATGAACATGTTTTTGACTGGATCACAGTGACTGTATACACACACACTCACTCTCTCTCTCACACACACACACACATTAACATCCACACACACACACACACACACAGCCCTATCGTAGCGTGGTCCAGTGGATAGTGGGTCATTTTGTGGCTTTATGGGAGATTCTGTCATTAGAATCAGTAGCTCGGCTCATCCCGCTTCTTTTTTTTTTAATTTAAAAAAAAAGAAAAGAAAGATTTTCTTTAACCTCCCATTGGTTCGGCGGCTTCGTTCACCTGTCAATCAAAAGCTCTGGCTCCTCCCCCCCGCCCCCCCCACCCCTCCCCTCACTAACCCCCCTCCCTCCCCACAGCTTCACAGAAAGACCCACTATCTGCTGGAGGACAAGTCTGTGTCAAAGTCCTCCCCTCTCTTTACGTCTCCTCTCCTCAATGCCAAAGACTCCTCTTCCCTCCTTCTTTTCTCCTCCTCCTCCCACCACGGGAAAAAAAAGGAGATGGAGAGGAAATGAGGCAGTTTTGAGACGCGAGTGCTAAGTTTCCACCCAGGATGCAGCTCCCTTCTATGGTTTTCCAGTAAGCCTGCTTCTCCTCCTCCTCCTCCTCCTCCTCTTCCTCCTTCTCTTTCTCTGCTAGGGAAGGAGGCATAGAAGGGAGCGAGCAGCTGGAATGGGACTCAGCCCCGTAGTTAAGGGCTATAAATGGAAAGCCATGCTGTAGCTGCTTAGCATACGAGCTAACCACATTACGTTAAATGCTACATGGTACAGAGAGTTTTCACACGGCCTGAAAAACACACACACACACACACACACACACACACGGTGATAATGTTTTTATCCGTTGTAGTTTTAACATTCTGAATATGTATTAACTTTAACTGATCAGTTTTATGTTCTGTTGTTGTTATTTTTGTTTACAAGTTCATTGTTTTGTCTGTTGCTCTGAGGAAGAGATGCTGTCACACTGTTTGAGGGCGAGACCGTCACATGACAGTCACATGACAGTCACATGACAGTCACATGACACGCCGGACGGATTTGGTACTAAAAACATGTCGTCAGATCTTTGAATCATTCCAGTTTTTAAAAGGAATATTTTTTTTGCGAAACGCATTTATTTGCTTTCTGAATGAGCGTCGAATGAGGAGATGAATACCGCTCATGTCAGGTGGTGGTTAGCGTAGCTTAGCATACAAGCGGAGGCACTTGGAAACCGCTAGCTTGGCTCAAAATTAGCTGAAAACACCTCTAAAGTCTGTTTTTAAACAAAACTACAACAATAATTTGAGCTCTGGAAGGAGCCAGGTGAGCTAATGCCCCCTGCCTCCAGTTGTTATGTTATGCTATGCTATGCTATGCTAAGCTAATCGCCTACGGGAGTGACGTTGATTTCCACGTCTCACAAGAAAGCCAATTAAGCATATTTCCCAAAAATGACGGACTCATCCTTTTTTAAAATAGCTCAGCTGTTTTGTCGTTGTGGCTCAACTTCACAAACTAGTGATATAGTTTTTATTATATCTATAATTTGAGCTTTACCTCCTTTTTCCACACTGTGATGCACCTTTTTTTTTTTAAGGGTTTTAGCTCGTCGTCTCCAGACTTCATGCACAAGACGGCTGATTTTAAGTTCGTCAGTCGAACATCGAACACACTAGATGTCTTTAGCTTCCGATCTTTACAGCTCATTCATGTCATATTTTATCATATGACTGTAAAAACTAACCGACAGCATAGCCTCACTTTCAAATAATATAAATATATATATATATACTGTACATTATCTGTTACCATCCCAGTGTATGTTTTGCATTTTTCCCACAGCAACAGACGAGTGTTATGACGGTGGCCATATCAGATTTGTATTGTTTTTGTTTACCCAGATGACAGTATTGTGATTTTTTTTTTTTATACAACAAGCAATAGAGTTGTTATTATTATTATTATTGTTATTAACCTGCTCGGATCCCATTGGCTCCTCGAGTGTGTCAGTATTGGAGGTCGGAGCTCTCCGATTGGGCGACGGGGTCGACGACCGCCGGTCGCCTCTCAGTTCGGTGAGCCGGCGGTCGAGACGCCGCCGCCGCCGCGGTCGGAGCGAGTATTTTAGAAACGAGAGAGCCGACGGGACCGGAGCCGTGCGGTCACATGACACGTCCTGATGATGCCCGTTACCGCGGCAACGCTCCCACCCTGCAGCCATCGCGCTCCCCAGTAGCGTCACGTGGCTGCAGGGTGGGAGCAGACTTGGGTTTTTAAACGTGTCTTTTTAATATTTTAACACACACACACACACACACACACACACACACACACACTCACACACACACACACTCTGAAGCATGGCTCTGGTCCAGTCTGGTTTGTTTAAAAGCATAAATAAAAGCTCTGTATGATTTTTATAGTTAATCTAATGAATGATGACGGTTGATGCTTCATGTGGATTATAAATAGCGGCTCCGATGAACGGATTAACGGCCAAAATGTAACGACACCGCACCTGGGTGTCGAGCGAGTGAAAAACGATGCATGAATGAGCAACTTTATGGACGCGAATGGTCAGACGGATACACAAAGGAACGGACAGGATACTTGAATGAGCGAATGAAATGTGCAGAATGTTGCCGTCGACCTTGATGGTAAAAAAAAAACACCGAAATGTCCCGAGGTTTTTATTTGGTGAAGATTTTAATGAAAGCGGTTGAATCTGACTGGTCCTGATGATTAAATGCTCTGAGACAGACTGCAGCCTTGTTACTCTCTCACACACACACACACACACACACACACACACACACACACACACACACACACACACACACACACACACACACACACGTAATGTACACGGTATCTGTCTTAAATGTAAAGACGCCTCCTGTTTAACTAGCATTTGTTGATAAAGTTTTGAATTTAACACTTATAGGCCTCTTTTAACAGTTTGTTAAATATATATTTTTAATAAATACATGTATTAAGTTTGTCAATAGTGAGCTAAATGACTTGAAGATAAACTTATCAGTGTTTTTAATCAATCTTGAGCATCTTTGAAGCTGTTTTCAGCTTTTAGAAAATATAGTTTTATAAGGCAATAATATATAATAATACAGTTTTTTATGTTTATTGTTGGGGCAAAATCAACTGATTCCACAGCAGATCTGAGTTTATAATAACTTGTAAAAAGCCTCCGACTATTTATTTTATTTTTAAGTGATAAATATCTTCATAAATACCACGCTGCTGGTGAGACTACTGTTGAGTGCAGTTTCTGCTTCCTACAGTCAAATCTGAAGATGTGTTCCTCGTCTAGTTAGACGTAAAAAATATCAATTTTTAATAGACATCCCTTATTAACTTGAATGAATGAATGAATATATACTTTATTAATCCCCGAGGGGAAATTTGGTGTCGGGGTAGCAGCAATTTACAACAAAATAAACAAAAACAGCAGGACGAAAGATAAAAGATATATACAATAATAATAATAATAATAATAATAATAATAATAAAATAGAATAAAATAGAAATAGCTGGGATTGTGCAAAAATATATATATACATGTTGTTAGTCAGTTACTTCTCCACATTTACACATATTTTGGACATCTTAATGAAAGAAACACACATAAAATCACCACCGAGCCACACACACACACACACACACACACACACACACATTGCAGACGTTCCACTGTCTCAGGTACGTATTGTGTTGCTGACGTGTGAACACAGGTACGATGGATGTTTATTTCTTATTGAATCTTTTTTGCAGGCGTCGGGATGTTTGATTGACGGCTAGCGTGTCTTTTGTCTTCTCAGGGTGCGCCGACCTCCACCTGCTGGACATGCTGAGTCCCACGGAGAGGAAGAGGCAGGGCTACATCCACGAGCTCATCGTCACCGAGGAGAACTACGCCAACGACCTGCAGCTCGTCACGGAGGTACGCACACGGATAACCACACGGATAACCACACGGATAAACACACGGATCACTTATTGTAGAAACCACTGGTTCTGAACATTCTTTCAGCCAAGTACCTCCTCACCAAAGTTGTTGGTTAAAACAATATAATACACAGCGCTGTGCCATCAGTGTCTGATTTAATATAGAATATATACAATTCAGTTTAAGAACTTACACTTATATGTTATTGAATATTTATTAAATAACTATTTTTAAAGGATTTTTGAATTTATGCAAATTGTATATATACATTTTTTAAATCTCAAGTACCCCCCTGGGGGTGCCTTCAAGTACCCCATTTAATAAGCACTGGTATAAACGGTGTGTAACGCAGCACATTTTCCACTTTGTGGTTATTTACAGATAATAAATGTCGCCACGCAGCATCTAGACTGAGACTTTTGTATCAGAACAGGAAGCAAAAATAAACTTTATTTTGCCGGAAATCGGCGTGAAACATTTGCTATTTGCTTCAATGCTATTTTTTTGTTTAAAAAAAGAACTTAGAAAATAAATTTGATCAATAATCAAGTACTAAACGACCGCTTTACCGTATTGGAACCGATTTTTGAGTAAAATAGAAACAAATCTGAAAACTAATCTGTGTTTCTGCTTTAATATTGGTGAAATGTGTAGTAACGTATCACTGTGTGTGTGTGTGTGTGTGTGTGTAGATCTTCCAGAAACCTCTGCTGGAGTGCGAGCTGCTGACGGAGAAGGAGGTGGCCATGATCTTCGTCAACTGGAAGGAGCTCATCATGTGCAACATCAAACTGCTCAAGTACGGAGAAATGCACCCAGTGCATGTTAAAATAGGAAGAAAAAAAAAGACCAAATTTACCCATCATGCCTCTCTCTCCCCCTCTCCCCCCCTGCAGGGCTCTGAGAGTGAGGAAGAAGATGTCGGGCGACCGGATGCCCGTGAAGATGATTGGTGACATCCTGACCAACCAGCTGCCTCACATGCAGCCATACATCAGGTCCCGCCTTCTCAAAACCGCTGTCATGTAAATGTTATCGTTTTCTAGATCTGATTTTTTATTATTATTATTATTATTGCGTGCGTTTGTGTTCAGGTTCTGTTCGTGTCAGCTGAACGGAGCCACGCTGATTCAGCAGAAAACTGACGACAACCCCGAGATCAAAGACTTCCTGAAGGTACGAAATACACAGACATTTTTTTATAGATGATATTTAGATTTTACAAATTTAAAAAGCGTGAAACTGATTCTGTGTTTTTCTCCGTCAGAGGCTGGCGATGGATCCCGGGTGTAAAGGCATGCCTCTGTCCAGCTTCCTGCTCAAACCCATGCAGAGAGTCACGCGCTACCCGCTCATCATCAAGAACGTACGTGACGTGACGCGCACACACAAAAAAAAAACACTGAAGGACGAGTTGAGACGTTTTTAAAATGTCTTCTAAATGTTTTGAATTCCCCCTCTTGCTGCTGCAGATCATAGAAAACACTCCGGAGTCGCATCCGGACAACAGCCATCTGAAAGCTGCTCTGGAGAAAGCAGAGGAGCTGTGCTCGCAGGTACACACACACACACACACACACACACACACACACACACACACTCTACATTAAACTGAGCTGTAAGCTAGAAACAATGAATGAGCATTAAGTTACAGAAAAAGCAGGGAAAAAACTGTCTCCTGAAACATGTAGCGAAATATTGTGAGACACAATTACTAAAATTATAGAATGAGAATAAACTTCATAAGTATTTGGAATAAGTGTGTACTTTACACAAGAAAACCATGTGGCTATTTCCTATTCACTAATATAATTACTAGTTATGTGTATTATGGTGATATCTATCGCTATCTTGATGTGACCTGTATTGTGATGGAAGATTTTGGCATTATTAGCATATATAATAATTGTATTTTGTGTGTGTGTGTGTGTGTGTGTGTGTGTGTGTGTGTGTGTGTGTGTGTGTGTGTGTGTGTGTGTGTGTGTGTGTTTAGGTGAATGAGGGCGTCAGGGAGAAGGAGAACTCTGATCGTCTGGAGTGGATTCAGGCTCACGTCCAGTGTGAAGGCCTGTCTGAGGTAACGGCAACACACACACACACACACACAATGCACACACACACTTTGTGTTTGCATTGTGTACTACACACCAGCCACACACTGACAACACACAAATCATCAACACCCTCAGACGGAGTCATTGATCACTTTAAGTGACGTGATTTCTTCAGATCAGCTGATCTCATGTGAACAAAGTCAACATAATAACATAAATAAATACAACAAGCAGCTCATTTTATTTCTTTTTTTAATGTTTTGCCTTCATTTATGCAGGATAGGTTGGCTAATAACTCTACGTTTAATAGAACAACTGCAACAAAATGACAACAGCCTCATTATTAAAACATGATTTAATCTTATCAGTCATTTTAATTGAGAGGATGTTTGACGTGTTCAGTCCACGCTGTTGGAGAATAATCTATATATATATATATATATATATATATATATATATATATATATATAATCTCCTCGTCCGTCTCCGTCCTTCAGCAACTGGTGTTCAACTCCGTCACCAACTGTCTGGGTCCCAGGAAGTTCCTCCACAGCGGGAAGCTGTTCAAAGCCAAGAGCAGCAAGGAGCTCTACGGCTTCCTGTTCAACGACTTCCTGCTGCTGACGCAGGTGACCTCACCTCCACTTCCACTTCCACTTCCGCCACACCTCAGAGGGTTACTTTCTTTTTAAAACGCACGACCAGTTTGGTGAAGATTAAAACAAACGATGCAGGGCCGCTTGATTTTATTTATTATAATAGCAGATGGAAAAAGAATCTGATTCGGCTTTAATGTCTAGAAATAGAAAGCCGGACAGATAAAGGTAGACGGGTGTATTTACACCTTACATAGACAGGTGTGAATATAAATGTACAAATAAAGATTAGCAATGACCAACAATGAAATAAGAAAATGAACAAAACATTATAAATAATTAGAATATGCTCGGGGATAAATATCCCGGGTCTCCCTCAATTCTGAATAAAATGATAAAATGAAAAATGATTCAAATAAAATACACTTTTTATTCTATATAATAGAAAAACATAAAGTCATTAAAAAAGTCTTGGATGAGAAAGTTAATATGAAACTAAATAATAGTAAAAACAAGATTAATGCTTAACTAACATGAACTACACAGCAGTTATAGAAATGTATACCAAAGCAAAAGTATAATAATATCTCACTCATGAGGGGTATTTGTTTTGCAATACAAGTACTTAGATGGTAGTATTGGTAGTATTAGTACTTTTACTGCAGTGAATAATCAGAATACTTCTTTGTTCCTCTCCAGGTGACCAAACCTCTGGGCTCGTCGGGCTCGGACAAAGTCTTCTCTTCCAAAACACACCTGCAGTACCGCATGTACAAGACGGTGAGAACACACACACACACACACACACACACACACACACACACACACACACACACACACACTCACACACTGTTTGAACGGGGTCGTCGGCAGGTCCTTCACTCATGAAGCGGTACGATGTTTTTAACTGTTAGACTGTGAATTTCTCATTTATTCGTCATCGTTTTTATGTATTGTTTAAAAAAATTGCAACGTCAACACTGAATCAGAAATATTTGTTAAATCAGTTTTAAAATATTTCTAAAAAATAATATATATAAAATACAATATTCTCTATTTAACCTTTATTTAGCCAGGATGATCTCATTGAGATTTTAAATATTTTACCTGGCCAAGAAAAAGTTCCACCAGAAAAAAAGTAATAGACTTAAAAAAACAAAACACAAAACATTAAAATAATATACAAAATGATTCGCATTAAAGAGACGATAGTCCAGAAAAGTACATTCAGTGCTCAAATGATCCTTAATCCTGTTTTTTTAAATCCTGCATGCCTACAAAATTGAGTTTAAAACATGAAACCAGTAAAAAAAACTGATTCAAGATCTTTTACATATTTCATTTTTATTTAAATAACACGACCTGCCTCCTTATTTATGTTTTTTACTGACGGCAGAAGACCACGCGGACACATTATTTTACGGCATTTCTTCTGTTTTTAGTGAAATAAACAACAGCAAAACCAGTCCAATAATTTACATTAAGTGCTCAAATGATCCTGTTTTTTTTTAATTGTACATGCTTATGAAATAATCTGTTTTAAAATGTAAAACGTTCGCTAAAATCAGAAGAAATGGCGTGAATAATGTGTCCGCGTTGTCGTCTGGCTTCAGTAAAAAAAAAAAAACATAAATAAAGGAGGCAATAAAAATGAAATATGTCAGTTAAAACGTTTTTTTTAATTTTTACTTATTTACTTGCTTAATCTGTTTTTTCTTTGTGGTTTCTTTGTCAGATGCATGGTTAATTACTTTTATTCCTATTTTTAAAGGATTATTTCTTGTTAACTGTACAAATACATTTCGGAAACCTGCAGATTTTGTCCCGCTTCTTAAAGTGAAGTATAATATACCGTACTTTTCGGGTTATAAGCCGCTCCTACGGCTGATCAGTGTCCCCGCTGTAGCAAGCTAGTAGCGCTGCTAGCTAGCGCTGCTAGTAGCGCTGCTAGCTAGCGCTGCTAGCTAGCGCTTCTGCTGCTACCGGCCACTGCTGCTGCTACCCCTCTGCCCAAGTCGGGTGTCGAGCCTGGTCCCGCTACCTTCGGTGGTTTTCAGGGAGCTAGCGGAAGTTAGCGGGGAAGTGACGGAGCGCTAGCAGGAGCCCCAGCTGGCTACAGCGGGGAGCTAACGGGGACACTGACCGAAGGCAGTAGCGGCTTATAACCCGAAAAGTACGGTACCTGAAGGTACGGAGCTGCGTTAAATGTTCTCCGCGCTCTTCTCCTCTCCTCAGCCGATCTTCCTGAACGAGGTTCTGGTGAAGCTGCCGACGGACCCGTCGGGAGACGAGCCGCTGTTCCACATCTCGCACATCGACCGCGTCTACACGCTCCGAGCCGAGAGCATCAACGAACGGTAAGCGTTTAACGGACGCTCCGAGCGACGGCCACGAGTCGCCGTAGTGTCGTGACGTTTAAATGATTTGTGTGTGTTTTGCAGGACGGCCTGGGTTCAGAAGATCAAAGCGGCTTCAGAACTCTTCATAGAGACAGAGAAGAAGAAGAGGGAGAAGGCGTATCTAGGTGTCTGACGTTTTTTTATTTGTCCAGAACGTTTTGTTCCACACGGAGAAGAAAATAAATCAATCAAAAGGTTTCACGGATTAATTTGTTTGTGTCTTTTTGCCTCAGTCCGTTCTCAGAGAGCCACGGGCATCGGAAGGCTGATGGTCAACATCGTGGAGGGAATCGAGCTCAAACCCTGTCGCTCCCACGGTACACACACACACACACACACACACACACACACACACACACACACACACACACACACACACACACAGTCGATCGCTAAGAACGCTTCATTTATTATTATCCATATAGTAAAAAATAATAATACAAGTAAAAAATAATTGATGTTGTGGACTTTATCCAGGATACAAACCGTGAGTCAGTATGAACTAAGAGGAAAAACTAATATTCTAACAAATGCAAAACAAAGATGTTTAACAGACCAAGGAGTTCATTTGTGAAATATTTTGAAAAGGAAATAAGAATATAATAAAATTAATATAAAAAAATTGAATTTTTTTTTTTGTGGTGTTTATAATAAAAAAATCTTATTTTGTTTTAATTATTTTCAGTGTGTAAATTTAAAGGGAATATACAAATAATACTATAAGAGTAGGTGTAATAAGTAAGCTGAGGCTTCAGCATGAACTTGCTTTGGGTTTTTCACTTTTTCAGAAGTAATGATTTATTATGGTTTGTTGTTATTTTCATATCTGTATTTCAGTTTAATAAATTGAAAACAACCAAAATAAACTGAACCGACCAAGAGTGAAAGTTCTCTTTCAATCGTCTAGCTTGTCTAGTTTCTGAAGTAGTAACTGTTTGTGGTCCTCTGTTAAAATACATTATATTTATATAATTATAATAATATAATTATAATACCTGTTTGTGTGTCTTTGCAGGTAAAAGTAACCCATACTGTGAGGTAACCATGGGTTCACAGTGCCATATCACAAAAACATTACAGGTGTGTTTTTTATATTATTTATTACTGTTCCATTATTGTCAAAAGATTAAGAGACATTTAGGGTTTATTATCGTTTCTCTTCTGTCACTTATTCTCTATCTGAGACGAATAAACCAGTTAGAAGAGATGGTCTCAGTGTTTTTTATACTTAGTTTGAAGTTCCATCGTCTAATTGTATAATTAAAACTGTTTATAAAATAATTTAATCAAGTTCTGTGTTTGACTCTCGTGAAAATAGAGATGTCTGTTATTATTGTTATTATTATTAGTAGTAAATAACGCTTCTCTCTCCCTGAAGGACACATTGAATCCGAAGTGGAACTCCAACTGTCAGTTTTTTATAAAGGACCTTGAACAGGACGTCCTGTGCGTCACTGTGTTTGAACGAGACCAGTTCTCACCCGACGGTCAGTCCCATAAACACTCTGATGTTCCTTCAGCTCCACCAGCAGAGATAACTCATAACACTCTCACTTATGACTCCCCACCAGACTTCCTGGGCAGGACGGAGATCCGGTTGGCTGAAATAAAGAAGGACCAGGGCTCTAAAGGACCGATCACCAAGCGGCTGCTGCTCCACGAGGTTCCCACGGGAGAGATCGTGGTCCGGCTGGACCTCCAGCTGTTTGAGGAGCCCTAAAAAAGAAAAAAGAAACCTGGACAGGATCCTAGCGGGGCCGGATTGGACCGGGAAAAAAGGATCTAAAAGATATATGACGAGGGCCAGACAGCTGGGACTGGATTAGACCAGACTGGATTCTCTTCGTTTGGTTTGAGTACATTTGTAAATTTGCACCATTATTATAGAAAGAAAACAATTAGTAACATCAAACATGTGCAGATTGTCCTCTTTCCAAACACGGTTTTAAAAAAATCTGACGTTTTTTTTCGACTTCTTGTCACTTTTCTCTGATTAAGTTGAGACACGGCAGGTGAATGGGGTAAAAAATGTGACAAATAGATATCAACATGAAACTTCCCCAGTTGATTACTGACATTAAGACAATAATCTTTTGTATTACAAGTTTCCTAAAATGTTATGTTTGAATTATGTAACGAGGCATTATGTAATTAACTTCTGGTTAATTTAGGAGAAATCTACTGACGGCAAACAGACAAAGTAATAAAATAAAACACCTAAATATCTATTTTGTCTTCTTTCCATGTTGGGGAAGCAAAATAGCACAAAATCTAAAAAGTGAACCGTGTCTCTTCTTAATATTCTCTTCAACTCTCTAAATGTCTTCCAAACACTTTAACGTCTTAACATTTTATTTTACTGCTTTTAAAAATGTCTTGAACTGCTGGTTCTGGTGAGAGATTGTAGTTGAGCTCTTATATTGGACTCCACGACCCGGTTCTACTGCGGTCCAGTCCACTGAAGTCCAGTCCACGTCTTGTCCTCCCAACAGTCTGGTCCAGTCCACCTTTTAGTCCATTTAATCCAGTCCGGTCCTCTTGGAGATCAGCCGGGTCTTTTAAATGTTATTTCTTCCTCTGCTTCATCGGACACTCCAGTGACAATCCCTCCTTTTAGCCCCAACGAACCCAGACCCCCGTGTGTGTGTGTTTGTGTGTGTGTGTGAGTGAGTGTGTGTGAGAGACAGGCGGCTGGTGTGAATGATGTGTGCGAGAGTCTCGGTGGACGGCTAATTAAAAGGTACATTTTTATTTCTTTTTAACGGCAAGTCTTACAAACTCTCTCTGAGTCTTAAGTTAAACTCCTCAGGCTTTCAGCTGCAGGACTCTGCATCTAAAAGGGACTTTTGGACTTTTCCATCTGTTTTAAACCTCCACTGAACATTTTCCTCATCACAAAAAAAAAAAAAAAGAAGCGAAATATGTACAGGTTTAATAATAAACGATGCTAAGAAGCGGAAAATGTAGACAGATTTTCTCCCAATGTGTGACAAGAGTCCGGTGTAAAAACACATAAAAATGTCCCTTTTACGTGTATAATAATAATAATAATAATAATAATAGTATTGCTGGAACAGCTCATTTCAGTCGAGGTACTGTCGAGAAGAAAGTCTTGATTCTTCTTATTTTCTGTGACGTTGGACGCACACAAGGGGGTTGTAGTTTTTAGGTGAATTCTGTCTCCTGCGTTGTATTGTTGCGTCGCAGTGGCCGTCGCTGTGCAGGTGAACCGAGAACATGCTAGGTACTACGATGTGTTTTATAGGAACAGCCTTTTAGAAAAAAATCCACGCTCGAACCCAGAGGAAGCTCAATGTAAAAAAATAAAAAAGGTTTTACTGTGCGTCGGCACTCCCAGCACTTTTAGAACACACACACACTCGTCTGAACAATGTTCCACAGCGGCCATTTTGAATAGTCAAAAAAGAAAACGTCACCAATATCTAATGTATGAAATGGCGAAACGACTATTTGTTTACTTTTTATTGCATTTTAAGCAAAATGCTTCTTGATAGGAGGAAATGGAGCATTTGTGGGGGACTACTTTCAGCGGCGGATTAATACACATTCGGTAGTGAAGGGACGACAGTGTGGCTCGCTGATGTTTTTGGGAGATAAACACAGACAATCCTTGCTAGTAGCGTCAATAAAATATAGATTATCTTCAGTTTTTACCTTTTTAAAATGTTTCAGCCCTGAAAACTTCAGATTATCTACCAATGTTCAGAATAAAAGATAAATAAAAGATATAACGGCGGCTTAAAATCTTCAAGGAAGTCGGCTAACTAGTTTAGCTACGAGCTGCACCGATTAAGCTAGGTGGAAAATATTTGACGCTATTGAAACGTGAACTAATCCCTCTTCCGGTGTTTGTAGTTTCCTATTTGTTTAGAAAGTGGAATTTAAATGTTTGTATAGCTTTGCGTATTTTCCGGTGCCTTCACTCGGGGGCGTGTTGTGCCAAAAAGAAAAGCTAACATTTAAGAAAAAGAAAAAAAAAGAAAGTGGAGCGGGATAAAGTTATTGTTTTATTTGTTATTGTTGTAAAAATCACGCCAATTCATCTTGAAGCATATCATTTACTGAATTATCTCAGGAGTTACTTTTGAAGGCGGCGTTCGTCTTTCCCGACGCGAGTATTCAAAATGGCCGCCCGTGCGGTAGCGCTTTTAGACGCGTTCGCTAGCTACTTGGCCAGTTAGTAAAAAAAGAAAATCAGCTCGTCGTTTTTTTTTTTAACCAACAGTTACCTTCGTGACCAGCCACTGTCCATCAGGAGTCAGCGCGGCTCGGCCAGTTGCAGCCGCTTGAACGAATGTTTGTGTTTCCCCAGACTGAAGATGATGATGATGATGATGAATTTGTCCTTCATCCCTGTAAACCCCCTCCTCCCCAGACTTTACTGAAACTAATCCAGTTTGAACCCGTTCTCACTGTCTACCTTCCAGGTTGTGTATAATACTACTGCTTTCTGAGAGTTAATATATGGGGGCGATGGAGGCGATGCTGTTAATTATCACTGTAGAAGAAGAAGATGTACTTTGTTGTCTTTCAATGTTCAGAATAAACTTCGGTTGGACCAAGATTTGAGTCGAGACTGTGTCGATGTGGAAAATAATTTGGTTTGAGTGCAGAGATTATCAACTGTCTTCATCACGGGATTATATTTATTTTGTTTGACTTTCTCTCTTATTGTTCTTTTCGTAGGAAATCCTCTTAAAATCTGTTCAAATTAAACAATTTGACAATTCGAGAACCACGAGGTCACGCGGAAAAAACGTTCAAACTTTCGAACGCTTCTTTATTGTGTCGCTTTACTTGATGGAGAATTCGAGCAGATTGAGTTTGTGTTTATTATATTTCAAGTTCAAATCAAACAAAGGACATCTACATAATAAAAATAATAATATAGGATGTACCTAAATTATGCAAAACAAGATTCTCAATATCAAAGACGCATGTATATTATTATGAATAAAAGATGTGTTCTGGAAGTTTAGTTCTTATTAAAAAAAAAAAAGTATAAATCTGGTGTGTGTGTGATTTTAAACTGCCCCTAATCCTTTTTATTTCACCCTGATGACGATGAGTGTTTCGTCGTTTTAACGCCGCGAAAGCAAAACAAATGAGCAGGTTGTGTTTCTGTTGATGTCCATTTCCAACCAGGGTCAACTCTGACTGACATGACAGTGAACCCTGGAGGCCACATGGCTAAAAAAAGGGACTCACAGAGGCTGTGTTACATAGAGCCACAGCAGCTTGGGCCCAGACTATTACCTGCTGCCGTCTGTATGAGCCCATGACATAGTCCTATCCCAGCCGTTCAGTTTCATCTGGAAATGGTCTTTTCAGTATGACGTTAAAAACAAACGGGCGGTGAAGCTTTAGACCAGCATTGTTATTGCTCTGTGTTGTGCTGCCACGTGCAGTGAAAAGGGGGCGTGGTCTTTGACCAAACAATCTGCGTCAAGACGGACACATTTAGCCTCAAAAGCCGGAAGTTAGCCAACGCTGACTTCAAAATAAAGGCGTTCTGACTGGAATTTATTTATTTAAATACACTGATCTGCCGTGTAACTGTGTACAATAAACTGAAAAGTATTATGATTAAACATTAAAATAAGTTACTTTAAATTATTTAATAAATGTCAATTTACTTAAATGTATGTTATGAACCAGTCATTTCTCAAAAAGAGCTCGTCGTCGATGCTTTTATTTTGATATTCGTGGCCGGAAACCCGCTAGTCTTCTTCTGTGGTGTCTTGACGGAGGCTTTAAAGTTTTACGTAACGATCGTCGGTAAAGCTATAAAAACACACAGGTCTGCTCTTCTAAACACAAACACGTTCACTAGCAAACAAACAAACAAACAAACAAACGAACGGTTTAATCCGTTCAAGTCGACACCGGAAATGCGTATTTTTTATTTTTTAGATCAGCTCGCTAAATGACTTCATTGCGACTCGTTGATTTGCTTTTTGTGCATTTTATTTACCTGTTAAAATGTTCCCGTGGCGTCATGGTGGAGGACGGACAGCTTCAGGACATTCAGTTCTTCCTCACAGCGACCTGACGACCCTGCTCTCCACCAACAGAGTTACACTGGTACACTTCATGTTATTGCATTTTATTTAAACAATCATGGCTGCTGCTTTGTCCAGAAGAGGAACAGGATTATGTGTAAGTACATTAAGAACGTGCAATAGTATGTAATGACCTACACGTGCCACCTTCACATAACTCAATATAAATAATCATAAACACCTCATATGTGCAATAATGTCTCCAACCACTCAATCTGGGTTACTTATTTATGATACGTTTACTGTTTATTGCATTTCTTTCTTTTGCTTCTGTATAAAATTTTATTTTATTATGAATTAGTCTCAGAGGAATAAAAGTGTACAGTCGCCTTTAAAACACAGATAAACCATTGACTGGACCATGTGTGGACAAATACACGATCATATATGTTTATGAAGCAATAAATTCCTGAAAATCTAACTATTCAAACTAGAATCAAATTTGCCATCTGACACCAGCTGCATCTGACCTCTTGTGCATCCTATATATATGTGTGTGTGTGTGTGTGTGTGTGTCCAGTGTATTCAAAGGGAGTTGTGCCGAGTCGTGTGGAGGCCACAGACGGCACTGTTCAGCTCCAAACCACCACCGCGCAGGACACACATCAGTGAGACAAACACACACATTTCTTTAAATCTCCAGCTGTCACAGTTTTATTCACATGTTATTCCTTCAGTTGAATAGTAAGAGCAGTAACTCAAGGTTTCTCAGGTTATTCCTTGACAAACTGCTCGGTGTAATAATGAAATCATCTATCATAATATGTCACCTGTTATTGCAAAGATGACATTGTATTGAAGTGGTTTTATTCTCAGTCTGTGTTTTCTGTGTTTTCAGAGAAGGCCAAGCCGCAGCCGGCGGTGGATATCGCTAAACTCCTGGAGCAACTCTTCAACCAGCGCAGACCGGGCACAGCGCCACCTGTTGGTAAACATCAGTGCACTCGGGGTGTTGACCATTTTTATATATATTTTTCTCCCAGCAAGATTAAAGGTCTTCTTCATCACACTACATGCAGTGGTACTTCTCCGCGTCTCATTTGTTGCTTCCTGTTTGTACTCGATGACGTAGTGGAGTAGGTTTTGTATATTTTGTGCAACGACACAAATGCCCATAGTTTGGGGAACCGGCTCTTTAGCTGCCTGAAGGACAGTTGATTTACCGGACTGTTAATTAATTAAATCCATCAAACGCTGATTTGTTCCTGCCATGTCTGAGTGGTTTTACTTTTCCTCTCCGTGTCCTTTCCCCCCTCCTTCCCTCCTTCCCTCCTCTCCCCTAACTCCTACAGCTCGGCCTACCAAACCTCCCACCGCCTCCTCGTTGAATGTCTCCGCCGAGCCGGCAGCGTCCGTCCCTCCGGCCGCTTCTAGTTTTAAACAAGTCGATGCTCGTAGTCTTTCCAGTGTGGCTGTTGCTACAACCTCGGGTTCAACGCCGGCATCATTAGCATCCGAAGCAGCAGCCGCAGTAGAATGCCAAACCTCGATGGAAACAATAGAGACCAGCAGCGTAGAAGCTGCTACAGAGCCGGTAAAACTTGAAACTGCCACGCGACAACCCTTATCGGACCACGAGGCGGAGGAGACATCATCTGTTCCTGCTGCTTCAGTAGAACCCTTAATAGAAACCACAATGGAGTCGCCAGTGGAGCCTTCAGTAGAAGCTCCAGCTGAAGAAGTGCAAACCAAAATCACGGGCGTTTCCTACAGTGCCAAAGTAGAACCTTTGATAGAAACCACAGTAGAATCACCAGTAGAAGCCAGCCAGTTTACCGTGGGAACACCAGAAACCAGGGCTGCTGCTGTTGAGGGTCCAGTAGAGCCTCCGGTAGACGTAGCGGCTCGGGAAGTAGAAACCGAAAGCACAGACTCGGGAGGGGTTGACGTTTCACACACTACAACAGTAGAATCTTTAATAGAAACCACAGTAGAACCAGCGTGGAAGAAAAGCCCCTCACTTCTGGAAACGCTAGAGAACAGATCGGCTGTTGCTGAAGGTTCAGTAGAAGCTACAATAGAGGCAGATACGGCGGCTCTATCAGTACAGACTAACAGCACCCTCTTGCATGCTGCTGAAGAGGAACTTTTGATAGAAACCACAATAGAACCAGCAGTAGAGGCCAGCCATTCCACCTTGGGAACAATAGAAAGCAGAGCTGCTGCTGTTGAGGGTCCAGTAGAGCCTCCGATAGACGTCACAGTAGACCTAGCAGCTCAGAAAGTAGAAACCAAAAGCACAGACTCGGGTCCTGTTCACCTCTCTCACGCTGCCAAAGAAGAACCTTTGATAGAAACCACGATAGAACCAGCAGTAGAGGCCTCTCCTGTTTCTGAAGGTCCAATAGAGCCTGCAATAGAAACTGAATCAGGTGACGACCTCTCGCACGCTGCCTTGATCCAAAATGCAGAAGCGTCTGCACCCTGGACCTTGCAAAACGAACCCACAATAGAATCCACAGTGGAATCGGTAAATGCTGCAGTGGAGGAGGAAGGGAACCGGTCTGAAGAGATGACCTTGGAGTCCGTAACGCTCCACGTGGACCAGCTTCTGGTGGCGTCCTTCAATACCGACGAGCTCCTCCAAACAATATCGGTTCTGGATGAAAAGGCGGAGAAACAGGTCCGGGAGCTGTCGGTCCAGACGGAGATCGGAGCCGAGAGCTCGAGCGAAGACGAGCGCGAGAATTTAACCGACGTGCTCTCGAAGTGGGACTCTTTGTCGGAGGACCTTCGCGAGTTCGAAGGAGAAAGTGGCACGTTGGCGGAGGAGCTCCTCTGTCACGCTCCTCCCAAGACGATGGAGTCCATAACTCTTGCGGAAGCAGAAGTCGGAGGTCTCGAAGTCGAAGATCTGCGAGAAACGAGGAACGCGCTCGAGGAAGAAGCCGACGCGCCGGCAAAGGAGGAGACGGCGGAAGTTGCGACCGCGATAGACGACGTGAAGGTTTTCGAGGAGGCGGCCGAGGCTGAATTTTTAACGCTAGAGTCCATCTCTGAAGCCATGAGCCTGGAGTCTGTGACTTTGGCGAAGGTCGAGGCCTCCTTGGGAACTCTGGAGAAGGAATCCCTGAGCGAAACCACGAGTCTTCTGGAGGAAGCGGCCGAAATCGTCGCCGGAGAGCAGAAGAGGACGGAGGTGGAGGACGCGGCGGCGCCGCCTGAAGAGACGCCTGCGGCTTTTTCTCCGGCTGAAGATCTACAGATGGAGGAGCTGATGGAGGAGCTGCTCTTTTCCGTTCCTGCTCCTGTAACGGGAGACCAGATCGGCCGGGAGACCGTAAGAGCGGATACTTCGGACGGTACGTTGGACTCCTGAAGGCGAAGAGGCGTTAGGAGGAGCTGGAGGTGGAGGTGGTCGTAGATAAAAGCTCTCACTTTTTGAGTCACGCTAATTCAAAAGGAATAGTTTAAAAAAAACTTTATTTTTACTTTCTTGCTAAAAGTTAGTTGAAATATTCCTTTTCGACCCTGTGATGGAGAGTTAAGAAACAGTTTGTGTTGATTGAAGTGGAATCAGTCTTCTGTCCTGTGTCGTTATCATAGCAGCGGTTGCCGCCGGGTCCGTCGCCGTCGATGCAGCACCTGAAGTGACGGATGATCTGAAGGAGGAGGGAGAGGAGGGAGAGGAGGAGGGAGCACAGGCTGAAGCCTTGGGGAATGAAGATGGACAAGAGACACATGCAGGTAAAATACACATGCAGATGCAGCCAAAGGTCATAGGTCACATCGGACAAGTGAATCAACGTACGTCAGTAAATACTACGCATCAGTAAATGTCGTCACAGTGAGACTCATTTTGCAGAATTGTCGAATATCCACACTGTCTGGTGTTGAGCTTTTGGGTTTTAATAGTATTGTTGTCTCGTATTTTCCAGGTTTAGATCCGGTACAGAGGCTCTTCCTGGAGAAGATCAAAGAATACAACAACATGCGCAGGTAGAGACAAAAGAGGTGTCCGGTTATATTATTTATTATATTCAATGTGCCTAAAATACCAAAAGACACAGTTCAATTCCATATGTTTTGTTAAAGGAAAAGGTCAAACATTTTGGGATGTAACACATGGAGGGTGGTATTGATCCACCCATTTAATTCTTAAAAAGACATTTCCTAAACTGTTGAACTATTTCTTGAAGGGCCTTGAGTTATTTTTTTTTAATGTGTCTGCATTGAATGTTACAAGGTTGTGAATGCTGTTAGTAATCAAAATATATTTAAAATGTAGCTTCTGCCATCGTTCATCATTCAGACATCAAATTTACAATAAAAAAAAAGGAGATTTCATGTGAAATATAACTGTTTAAAATGAGGGGGGATGGAATTTATTTAAAGTTTTTTAGGTTTTATTGTATTGTGATAACTGTTTAAATGTGACTGAGTATTTTCATGCCTCTCTTGAAAAAAACATAATGGATTTCAAGAGACTTCCTGTTCTAAAGGTTAAATAATTAATCATTATAAGTATTCACTTATGTTACAGTCGCGGTGAAAAGAACGCCTGGAGGCAGTTTACGAAAATTTGTTATAAAAACAACTGGAGAAAAGTTTAGAATGGAATATTAGACATGGATGTTTATTAAATTCCATCTTCTAGCTCCTCTCCTCCGAGGTTGAATGGAGGACTGCTGGAGGCGGAGCCAGACTACGAAAAATACCTATCGGAGGAGACGGCAAAGCTCCGGAGACTTTATGGAGGAGGAGACCTGAGCAGCTTCCCTCAGTTCACCTTCACCGGTGAGAGAACTTATGACTTCACACGGCAGGTTCTGGATCTAAATATCCATTTCATTTGTTTCAAAGACGTTCCAGAAGATCCTTCTGCTGATGATTCAATTAATAGAAATTAAGTATATATATATATATATATATATATATATATATATATATATGCTGACGGGATGAAGTTCTTGTCAGTCCTCAATCCTCATCAATAACAAGGAGTTTCCAAGGGATAATACGCTGATCACAGATTTATAGTTATTGGTAGATAAGTAACGAAGAATTGCAATAGAGAAATGCCAAAGATATGTTTTAGAAGAATCCTAAATGTACATTACATTAGCCAAAACGTTTTGTTTATGTAAAAAAGAAAGAAGAAGAAAAAAAGGTTATCAGCATATACATCACAATCTGTAAACTCTGAAATATGGATTGGATTTTGGCCTCAAATATTGATCTCTAATGGCGCTCTGAAATGAACATCATGTCCGACTTTGGAGCGGTTGAGATCTTCACGGCAACATGACGAATAGGATTGGTGAACTTCCTGTTGGATCAGTGCACGGTGTAGAAAAACATCAACAACATAAAAGGCATCACAATGACATACATCACGTCTGATAATAGAATTCCTTATGCAGATTATGATTTGTATTTTTTTTTTTTAACCTCTGGAATATGATGCTTTCATTTCTGACATGTGCCGTTTTCTCTTTTAGAGCCACAATTGGACCAGGACTCCAAATGATCCGTGACACCTACTCCTCAACCCCTTCTCCTTTTGCCTTTCGTCTTGCCCCTCCATTACCTCCTCGTTTCACATTTCACTCCATCGGAGAACAAAGAGATAAGAGGAAGCACGTGAAGTTTGTTGAGGTGATTTGCCATTAAAAAAGAAAAGAAAATTACATGTATTCCTGGCTGTTTGTTTTTATTGTGCAATAATGCTAGTAGTGCATTATATTATTCATATTCTATTTTATTACGGTAGTAATTGTGTTCTCAGATGTTGAGGATGTGTGTGTTAGTGTAAAATGCAATTAAAGGCCTGGGTGAACAGCAGGTGGAGCTGTCAGGTCAACCTGTTCTATTTGGCTCCATTTATCTCTGTCTGCCTCGCTCTGTGTCCATGTCCTCACACTCTCCCTCCTCCTGCTATTTCTTGCTCTTACCTGCATTTGGCTGTATTTGTCTCGACATGCTGTGTGGTGACAGAGGCAGTCTTTGCCAAGTCAGATGCCTCCCTCAGAGATGCTGTGAGTCGCAACCACAGTTACACACATGCACACACACACCCCAAAAAAAAAAAAAAAAAAAAAAAAAAAAAAAAGAGCGCAGCGCCAAACTACATCCTAAAAAAAAAATGCGAATTGTTTTTAAAATAATTGTGTGTCCTTTTATTTTGTCTGAGAAAAGACCCGTCAGAGTGATGAATTAATGTAAAATATGTTATAAAATAATTCGGCTACGCAATGGGGAGCGACAGAATAAAATAAAATAGGACAAATCAAACGAGAAGAGAGCTGTTGTTCACGTTCATTCAATTCCAGCTGTGTTGATAAGGATGCGCTGTAAGTGGCCCTGCGGTGACGTCACTGGATTTAGGCGGCCACTCAGATTGCCTGCGCAGAATACCGGCGTGTGTGTGTGTGTGTGTGTGTGTGTGTGTGTGTGTGTGTGTGTGTGTGTGTGTGTGTGAGAGAGAGAGATCGTGTCCTTCAGTGTTCGTGAAGCAGCACGTGACCCCTCGGTTGTCTGATCAGCTCGTGACACACTTATTTTAATCGTCAGTTCGCTACACGTTAACGGCAACATTAATAACGCCGGTTGCTAAACCGTTGTGTATGCGCGTTACGAGCCGCACGTTTGCTCGCGCTCTCACCGTCTCGCGCTCGCTGTCTCTCTCTCTCTCTCCCACTCACCGTCACACGCGCTCACTGCCCATCACCCGCTTACCACCACCACCCCCACGAGCTCACGGCCAACACAGCTGGTTTTGCTCGCTTTTTATTTTTTAGCGTTTTATTTCCTTCTTCCCGGTTATGCGTTGACGTGGTTAACGTTGAAGTAACGGATTATCCTCACCCCTCCCCTCGGCTGACCGGGAGCCGCCATGGAGTGTCGCGTGCTGTCCATACAGAGCCACGTCGTCCGGGGATACGTGGGCAACAAGAGCGCCTCGTTCCCGTTACAGGTAAATACAACTCGTGTGCGTCCATAATCGGACATCGGTTAAACCGACTCGTGGGCCATCCGGCTTTCTTTTTTTTTTTTTGGGGCGACGATACCCGATAATAACGCCGTTTAAAGTTCGTCCAACCTCCGCGAGCAGAAATCGGCCATCTGCCTAAATTGATCACTAACGGTTAGCTTAGTTGTACGTTCCACCCGCTAAATGTGATCTTTTTTAGCGCAAAAGACCATAAAAGATGGTTTCGCGAAACGTGTTATGAAAAGAGCCCCCCCCCAAAAATGATATATATCAGTACTGTCATCTCGATGTCGAGCAGTAGGTTACACGTAACGAGCGGTAGGTTACACGTAACGACAGGTGTCGTGCACGTTGTGGTTCTCCTCCAATCACCCAACGATGGTCCTCAAACCACGTCAGTGGAGAAGATGGGTGATTAATATGGCATCTTTATTGTCTTATTATAGTCTTTATTTGACTGTGTGTTTATAATAATAATTGTTATAGGTGTAAATCTGCTCATTTATCTTTAATATAGATGTCAGGTCTCACCGTCCAGCCTTACCGGGCAGTGTGATGTTGTACTAAGTGTATTAATACACTATATATATATATATATATATATATATATTAAAAAAACACTACTTAGCCTAAACATTCGTGACCATAACTAGTATGAGATGAAGAACGGTCAAGTCCAGCTTTTTGGGTGGCTCAACATACATTTAGCTCTTTAATAATCATCATAATAATAGGAAGTAGTGACTGTCCTGTTGAGTCATCACCTACATTAACAGTAGCAATAGAGCCTTAAACCTGAAGGCAGAGTTTACTGAGCGCTATACAAGAAAGGCATAACTACCAGAATAAGGAGCCCAAAAAAGAATAAAGGTGCAAATGCTGACAAAACAAGCCATTTATTTGATGACATGGAAAAAGCACGCAGAGGCTATGAGATCCTCCTGGCCATGCAAGTGATAGTCACTTCCCTTTTTATGATCCCTAATGTTGACAGTAGGACGATAACCGTGATTGCTTGGGGTCTGTAATCGCCACAATGAGGCCGGTGACTGTTATAGTTTTCATGTTTTCCACCGGCGAGCAGTCGGCGGTGGCTGTGAGGCCGGTGTAGGCCGACTGGTATACACGTCCCGTCATCCTGAAAGACAGTCTAATGTTGTGAGAAGTGCCGAGTCTATTTTTAGCCCCGCTGCACCCCGGGATGTATTTTGTGGTTATCCTAATGGCTGCCGGTCTTTCATGCATGTCACCGACTTCAGTGGCCACTAATGTCCAACCATGGATGATTAAGACCTGTTTGTACCAGACTAATGTTTAAAGTGTTTCACCAGTGCAGCCTTATGAAGCTTAGACTAGACACTGATAGCAACCAGTGCATTGTACTACGTGTACTAAGCTCAGGGTTACAGGTCAGGGTCAACAGTATTAAGTAGGACCAGTTGATGTTTAAAGACAGTAGTATTTAATGTGTTGTCAAGATGCATTTTCCCAAGAGTGTTAGTCTAGAAAAAAATAACACTTAATTGATTTCTGGGGGAAATAAGACGTCATAAGACTATGGCAACATGTATTGTCACGGCACATGGCCATTTACAAAAAAAATTTTATGCTTAAGTTTCATAGCCTAAGTGAAACTGAATAGAAAAAAATCAGTATTACATTAATCAGTATTACAATCATCAAATATTAATATAAGTATGTGCCTTCCAGTTCTGTTCCCTAACTTCAAGATCTTAAATAGTCTCGCAAAAGCCTTTTTTCCAATTTGACTAAGCTCTTATGTATCTGACCGTTCTTTTGTGATTTTATCTATGCACTGTTCTGTGCTTTAAAAAATTGCCTTATTTTTTCATTTTATTTTGCATTGAAAGATCTCAGACATTTTTTTAAATCTAAGAAGACAAACTGTCTGGAGTCAGCATCACCGGGTCACGTATAGAAGTTCACAGTGTTCTACTGATGCTTGTAGACTAATTTAAATTCAAACCAATAAACAGAAAGCCCACAGGCCAGCGACAGAGCTGCGCTTACTATTCAGAGTCACAACCGTGATTCAGTTGGTGTTTGAGATAAGGGAGAAGATGATGAAGATGATGATGATGATGATGTCGTCAGCAGGCGTGCAGGGCATCCCTCCCTCTCTCTCTCTCTCTGTGTATGTGCTGACGACACAGAGGATCTCAGGCCTGTCAGAAGGCAGGAGACGGCGGTGGGAGGAAGCCGGGCTCTGATTGGCCGCCACAGGATTCCTCCTGGTGACGTCACTGAAGATGGAGACAGGCTGCCTCAGAGCCAGACTGGGTAGATTCAGTTTTCACATAGAGACAAAATTCAGGACCGGCGCTGTCGTCCGGCACCCAATTGTGAATACGGAGTAAAATAGAATTGGTATTATCTTTTTATTTAGTCTAGCACTAGGTGTGATTTTTTTTCCTCCCAAATGCAATTACAAGCAGAAAAAAAAAAAAGAGAGAACGTTCTGCTCGAGAACAAAATAACTACCGTAAGCAGATTGTTTCGTGCAGAAGTCCTCTCGGGGGGGAGAGACTGTGAAAAGGTGAATTATCAATGTGACGGGTTATTTATTCTCAAAGGGGGAGGTTTCGGTTTTGCTTGAAAACGGCCTGACGTCAGAACCGCGTCCCTGGAACTGGCAGCGTTTTTGCTCAAGGACGCGTCAGCCAGCTGGTGATCTGCTGACGTCTTTTGCCGTTGTTCATTTCACTCCATTGAAGGAGAATCTTTATGCTTTTTTTTTTTTTTAATGGAAGAAGAAACATATTTATCTGGCAGCTCATTCAGTTTCAGATGAGATTGCTGTGTAGCGTCCCTCAGAGGAACTTCTTCATTGTCCTGCAGCCGGACATACCTGCGTTCAGTGCTTACACTTGTTCTTGAGGCTGGAGCTGAAGTTGGTCCTGGATTTAATAAATAACTTGATGAACAGATACCTTTTGGTACCTGATCAATAATTCACAATGCAGGTTTTGCTGGTAACGGCTTGTCAATTGAAGAGTTCAGCTCACTTTTCTGCTCGTCTAATTTACAATCTGTGTCTTTGGTCCAGGCGGAAACACCTATTTTACAGTTTGACATGTATTTTTGTTCAGTCAATTATAATAACTTTTTGAAGAGCCCCTGACTTTTCCACCTGTGCCGTCGTCTGATCCAAAACTTGGCTTGTCCAAAGACTTTCCCATCAGCCTCAGCTGCACTTTGTCTGTGTGGCGCTATTTAGCAAACGTGTGCATGCTAACAGGCTTAACTAAGACGGTGAACATGGTTAACATTATAGCTAAATGTATGTAAACCGGATTGTAGCATGCGGACGTTAGCGTTTAGCATGAAGCTCAGCCTCAGAGAGCTGCTAGCATGGCTGTTGTCTCGTTTTTTTCCTGACAAAATAAGTAATTTTAACATAATTTTGGGCCTTGGTTTATAGACTGAAACATTGCAGGTTGCAGTGCAAATACGCCTTAAACTAAATAACAAAAAGACGATCCACACACACACGGAGACTGTCACCAGTACAACATAGACATGTGCTTTTCATGTTCGCAAGCTAACGCTAAGCGTAGAGGAGCTAACCCGAAGCCGAGGGACTCTCTCTCTGCTCGGGCACGATGCAGTAAATATAGCGTTTGTGTTGACTCAGACGTGCTCAGCCTGTACTGTGGCACACGTTAATTAAAAGAAACCCTTCATTCGTCAGTTGCGGGAGGCCTTCCTCATCTGGGAATTACCATAAGTACTGTAAGTGCTTCCTCCCCCAAAAAAAGGCAAAATGTTTATAATCGCGGTTAATATCCATCCGCTCCTCCGTCTCTGACGATGCTTTCCAGTCAGCAGCATTGTAAACAGTCTTATTATCTGTGTCACTGACTTAAGGCTTATGAATAGAGCGAGAAACGATGTGACCTAAATAACATATTCTTAGCCGCATCTACATCAGGAGGAGCGCACCGTTTTACACCAACAGTTAATTTGCAGTGAAAGAGTCCTGTTTCTAAAAGAAGAAAAAAAACAGTTAAACACCTTTTTTTTATTCAGGCAGAAACAGATCTTTTATTTAATTGGCCATGAGCCAGCCGAAAAAAAAACTCCAAATCAATTCTAAATTTAACTGCAAGTAATTGGAAGGCCGCTGAAAGAGTTGGTAACTTCTTTTTTTTTTGTGGTTGTGAATGAAAACAACCTTTTTTTTGTCTTGAATGGGAATCCATGTTTAATTAAAGTTGTGCTGTAAGTTTGTTAGGTAGACCGATCTAAAGCGAACACACTCTGAATACAGAAGTCCTGCAATGAATCCTGCCTTTTTATATAATGTTCAGTTTCTGTCAACAGTTTTAGCGATGTCAATTTAATTTAATGGTAATTCTAGACGCTGTAAGTTTGTGCTGTTGACTTGTATCATACCGGATGTGTTTCTAATATTATGTCACTCAAATCACTGTGGAATCTAACATAATACAATTCAACAGCGCCGCATAATACAGCCGTTAAATTGACCTTTAAAGGAGGCGCCCCTGCGGACATGAACTCCAACGTCCTTGGTTTGACCTTTTTTAAAGAATTACTGCTGTTTAAAAAATAAATAATTGTAGCCAATAGAGCGACAATCAACACTTTACACTGATAACTTGTTTTAAGTTGACGTTTTTCTCAAGAACAAGTTTCAGGTGTTGCTGGTTCTTCTGACAAATATGGGATTTCCCCCCCTTTTTGAATACGATTAGACGATCACAACGATTGGAATAAAGATCATTCACACGTCTGTAAGTCCACCAGGACTGTATTCTTACAATACTGTCTTTTACAAGACAAAAAGAAGTCAGATTTCAATAGAAAAGGTGTCGTGTTTCCATAAATGCCTCATGATGACGATACAAATTCACCTTTTTCAGAAAGGAAAAACAGTTTTCATCCGTCACACAGCAACAGCCGGAGCGTTGACGAGCTCAAGGTCAAAGGGGTCGAGTCGCTGCCTCTCCAATCTGAAAGCAGACTGCTGTCTCTCGATGTGGCGGCCCGTTGAAAAGAACAAAGAGCTAATTCAGTCTGCCTGCTTCCTGTTTCAACCTGTAATTAAAATAAAGTCATTCAGATAACAATTGACTGCGCACGTGGACGGGTCGTGTGTCTTTCTCTCACTCTTTCTGGTAATTGAATTAAAAAAAAAGACAGAAGGGAGGACACCAGGAGTCGGTTTATGGAGCTCGTAGATCACGCTCCCGGTTAAAAGAACTTTCTCTTATTTATTTTTTTAGCCTTTTATTCATCAGTTTGAGAGTTCCAGATACGTGTTTTACATGCTGCAGTTAGGACCACTATGACATGAATATTATAAAAGCGTCACTATATTATAACATGTTCATGTTCAAGTGATGCTATTATCAAGGATGCTTTCAGAAGAACACATTTGTTCTCTCTTTTCTAGTGTTTTTTTTTCGGCTCTCTTGCTGCTTTTACTGCTTTAAGTTCACTCTCAAAGCGTTTTGCCGACAAAAGAAAGACTTCGTTGTCGACTAGCTGGTGAACACGGCGGTGCACTACATCGCTAAAGAGACCAATCACAGAGCTGCGAGCGGAGCTGTCGGTGAACAGGAACACGACTCCGAATGAGTAGCGACGATGCTCCGTGTCTACTGGATGCGTTTGCCGTGACTTGAAACCGCTTCGGCTGCAGATATTGCAGGTTTAGTGACCAGACGGGTGCTCGGTAGCTGCGTTGTGTGTCCGTTTTGTTGTGTATTTGTACTACTACACTTGCACATGTCTCCCCTAATCTCCCCTGACTCCTGGTTTCTCCTCTCTGTCCTCCAGGTGTTAGGGTTTGAGGTGGACTCCATCAACTCTGTCCAGTTCTCCAACCACACAGGTAAGACGGATGAAATGGCATATTTCTTAGTGAGTGTGTGTGTGTGTGTGTGTGTGTGTGTGTGTGTGTGTGTGTGTGTGTGTGTGTGTGTGTGTTGCACCCTTGAAACGAACTGTCCACAAACGCGTCCTTCTTCAGTTTGGCAACTTTTATTTAACAAATCCCAGTTTCATAACAAGCCATACGTTTTTGTCTCTAGCCAGAAAATACAGCACGACAACTTCACTTAATTTCTTAAAGAGACAGCGCTCTTTTCTAAACTGCATGCAATACTGTCTGCCCTTGACAGCCAGTATATGTACCGGTAATGTACTGTTCTCAAACATTGGAACAACAATATAGGACTTAACTTAAAAACACAATTTAAAGCAAATCGTTAGTAATGGACACAGTTGTATTAAATTAGTAAGACATATGAAATAACATATTTCAGGGCGCTACATGTGCGCTGTGTTTTAGTTCAGAGTGTGTGTGCATGTGTGTGTGTGTGTGCGCTGTGTTTTAGTTCAGTGTGTGTGTGTGTGGGTGCGCATGAGTCAGTCGGATCCCCTCGGTGTCGTGATCGAGTGTTTGGAGAGACGCCTCCGAGGCTGACGGGGTCGACAGCCGGGTGAGTCACGTTTTTCGGGGGAGGTCGGTGACTCCGCCGGCTGACACCAGGACAGCTCTAAACACAGAGGGGTCCGCAGGGGACCGACTCCATTCATATTTTACGCGAGACGCCTCCTCGCTCCGCCTCGGGGCGTCTCGGACGCTGCCGGTTTTGTTTTGATAAAGCAGAGCTGCCGAGATCCCTCAACTCATCCTGAGGAGGACTACTCGGCCTCAAGAGGAGCTCTCTTGAGCTTGAGGACCACACATGTATACCATAGGGGAAGGGATGTGAGGACATGTGGGAGGGTCTAATGAAAGGGGAAAGATTCACTTTTATTATGTGTATTGCACAAGTTGTTGGGAGTCCAGATGTCTGGCCAAAAGCAAACACAAAGATGGAGGAAGTCTGAGCACACAAGGAGCTTCCTCCCCTGAACTATCAAAAACACTGTATGAACTAAACAAACTGGGGCTGCTTTCTCTGGGAGAGTGCAGCACTAAATCCCTTTTTACATCAATACAACCGAGCATGTACTGAACTAGAGGTAAGATTACATCTATAAGAAGCAAGATAATGAACAAAGAAGCCTCACTCGGAGTGAAACAAGAAGAACAAATGTGCATCTTCTTCTTCTTCTGTTGTTCTGCTTCCAAACACTTCTGACAACATGTGCCTTTAACGCTGCTTTCCGTCACAGTAAATGCCGTCCACTTCACTTCTAGTCCTGCTCGCGTGGACTAGAAGTGAAGTGTTGCTTTTTGCAGAGATGTATCTTTGCGTCTTCTTACGTCACCACAGCTAAGTCTGAGTAAATGTTGTATATTCAATAATAATGCATTAGAGAATTAAAAGACACACGTTTTTTAAATAGTTTAGATAAACTTGGACCGACGATGCTCCTCCTTGTCGCTGATTGGCCCGGAGCGAGTGTCTGCGTGTCTAACGCTGATGGACGGTCTCAGCTCGTGTTATTCATGCAAACTGAAACGTGAAGAATAAATCAGCTGTGAAAACAAACGCATCTGGACAGCTGTTGCCTGTTGCTTCACTCTGGATCAGACAACGTCCAGACTGCAACACATTAGGACCTTACAATACGTGTGGTTTGTGGCTGGCAAACTTTGCTTATTGGACGTTACTTCTCAGAATCAGCTTTAGTGTGTGTGTGTGTGTGTGTGTGTGTGTGTGTATGTGTTACACTATGTACATAATGTATACAAATAAACAAGAGAAATAAAATAAAGACATTGAGGACAACAGAAACTAAGCATTAACATTTAACTAATATGTACAATATATAATATAAGAGACACCCACCAGTTTCTTGCTATTGAAATGAAGATGAATATTGACAAAAATATAATTCACAAATGTTTTTGACAGTTCTGTACATTGAAAAGAAAGAAACATTTTAGAAAAAGTAACCTGTCAGGCATCCCACCCTCCTCTAAACATAGTATTTAGTTAATAACACTAGTGGCTGCTTTTTTTTTTTTTTACAGTGTTGTGTCGTACAGAGCGGATGACCTTCACCCTCATGTCACGGTTGTCTAGTTTTTCATCTGGTCTAGTTTGATAATCCAAGCAATCAAGCTGGAGAAGGTCAGCGAGCGGTTTGACATCTCATTGATGGCGGGTCGGGTTCCTTGTGAGCGGGCCGTCTATAACCAGCCGGGTTAGTCGTTGTTTCTCATTTCATTGTTGTTGAGATGTTGCTGATTGTGTTGTGGTGTTGCAGACGAGGGCGAGCTGAGCATAATTGTAGGTGTACTGCAGGGCGAGTGTTGTTGTGTTGTTGTGTTGTTGTGTGGGCGAGCGTCTGTAGCGGAGACGGAGGAAACGCTGTAATTTACTTTTTTAAGCGGTTTGGAAGTGGCGGAGCCGGAATTCAGCCAAACATCTCCGATGAGAAGTTCCCTCAACGCTGACCGTCTCTCCTAAGTCACAGACTGAACGGAGTTCTTTGGAAACTATTTTCTATCCAACATTAGAAAACAGATTACCGGTAACGGTTGTCAAATAACAGCAACGACTGAAGTAGATTGTCATGTTCAGTCTTTTATTTTAAGTACTTTAATCTGGAGTTTTGCCCACATCCTCTTAAACCACCCAACTAAAACATATTTCTAGAAAAATTGCAAAGCTCGCTCGGGCTTTTTGGCTTCACCCGACGCCTGCAACTCTCAAAGAGATGAGAAGGGAAAGAGGTCAGATAGAACTCCTTAGCTACACCTCCATCATCCTCCTCCTGGAAAATACAATGAGTTCAATCATTCTTTTACAGTTGCCAGATTTACTCTGTTCTGAGCACCACAAATGAAATACTACCCACAAGACCTTTAGCAAAGAACTAATCTGCCTGCGAAGATACTACCAGTCATGTGTTTTTTTTGGTTAACCTGACCCAGTTTAGTTTTTAAATGAAGTGGCTTCCTGTTTGCTGAAGGTTGTAACAGAATAATTCTTTCTCAGTACAGGATCTTGTTTATTAGCACTTATACTACCGGTTGGATGGGCTGTTTTGTTGGCGCCTCGTTGACTGGATGAGGGAGTTGGGATTTGAGTCAGTGGTTTTTCAAAATAAGGTACAGTAATACTTTGGCCACTTTGAATCACAGTAAGCCCCGCCCTAAAGCTTTATGGTCTATTTGATGCTAAATGAACATCATGCTGTATTGAAGAAGACTTGAAACTAGAGATTAAGACATAAACTCATGTTTACAATGTTTACTGAGGGAATACATCAAGAGAGAAGTAGAGTCATTTTCTCACAGGCCCAATCTCAATCTCCACCCTTACGGACTCATGGACTTTGAGGCGAAGTCCGTGAGGGTTTAGGGGTGTCCCGTTGTCACATCGTCGAGTGCTTGAGGCTCTCTGGCAGACAGTTTGAGCCCTTTATGATCCCTTTACCTAAGTCAGCATTAGATGCTGACTTTGCCTAAGGGAATTACCCACAATTCATAGCAATGTGATGTTAAACACGCAGTTCCCAATGGAAGCATGAAGACATTAAAAAAAAAAAACGTGGGCGTTTAGCCCGAAAACACATGAAATCAAAGGAATGCACGCAGAAAAAAATTATATATATATATATATATATTTCGTTTTGACAAAACGAGTAAATAGATAATTTAAAATGACTTCTCATCTCGTGAGGAAGATGTTCAAATCAGTGAATAAAAAGTATAAAATAAATATACAATTGTACACAATATTTGTTCATGTAGTCACGTGATGTGTTGCAGCAAAGTGCTGTCCCATTCATATTCACACCAGTTAAGCCCTCACAGCCTCTCACACTACTTAGCAGCTGACGTCAGTGAGTCCCTGAGGGTTCAGGGTTAGGGGGGGCGATTGGTTGTATAGAAGTCTATGGCCCAATCTCAGAGGAGTCGTCCCCCTGGTGGTCAGTGGAGAGAATGCAGGTTTTACACTCTGCAGAAGCGGAGGTTGCCGCACTGCTTACACGTTTCTGATTGTCCAGATGGTGTTGCAGCAAAAGTTGATGATTGAACACAGTCTAGACTGGATTCCTGTAAACTCCCAACTCAATCTAAATTCAATTTAAATCTTAAGGGACCAATTAGACAAATATAACAATGACTATTGTAATCACGTGTCACGGTCAGTGTTGGTTTGGTACAGAGTAGACGAGGACACAGCTGAGGACGATGTCAACGTTCCTCAACGAGTTAAAAAAAAAATCCTCACATCATGGTGTGAATCGTGTTCGTTTCAGTGACCTTAACATAAAATTGCCCGAGACTCCCGGCGCCTGTGTAATCAGATCTTGTGGGCGCCACAGCATTTGCAATTTTCTTCAAGGAGTGCATGTAATTCGGTGTGACATATTGAAGACGACGCCTGCATCCGAGAGGGAGCGAGAAGGTGAATGGAGAGACGGAGAGACGGGACTTTAAATTGGAGGGAGAGGAAAAGACAGAGGGAGCAGGAGAGAGAGCGACAGGAGAGAGAGAGCGACAGGAGAGAGAGAGCGACGGGAGAGAGAGAGCGACGGGAGAGAGAGAGCGACGGGAGAGAGAGAGCGACGGGAGAGAGAGAGCGACGGGAGAGAGAGAGCGACGGGAGAGAGAGCGACGGGAGAGAGAGCGCGACGGGAGAGAGAGCGCGACGGGAGAGAGAGAGCGACGGGAGAGAGAGAGCGACGGGGGAGAGAGAGCGACGGGAGAGAGAGAGCGACGGGAGAGAGAGAGCGACGGGAGAGAGAGAGCGCGACGGGAGAGAGAGAGCGACGGGAGAGAGAGAGCGACGGGAGAGAGAGAGCGACGGGAGAGAGGGAGCGACGGGAGAGAGAGGGAGCGACGGGAGAGAGAGGGAGCGACGGGGGAGAGAGGGAGCGACGGGAGAGAGAGCGACGGGAGAGAGAGAGCGACGGGAGAGAGAGAGCGACGGGAGAGAGAGAGCGACGGGAGAGAGAGAGCGACGGGAGAGAGGGAGCGACGGGAGAGAGGGAGCGACGGGAGAGAGGGAGCGACGGGAGAGAGGGAGCGACGGGAGAGAGAGGGAGCGACGGGAGAGAGAGGGAGCGACGGGGGAGAGAGGGAGCGACGGGGGAGAGAGAGAGCGACGGGGGAGAGAGGGAGCGACGGGAGAGAGAGGGAGCGACGGGAGAGAGAGCGACGGGGGAGAGAGAGAGCGACGGGGGAGAGAGAGCGACGAGAGAGAGAGCGACGGGAGAGAGAGAGCGACGAGAGAGAGAGCGACAGGAGAGAGAGCGACGGGACGCGGCTGTAAACAGCAGCAGGCGTCGTGAGTTGCGACAGCAGCGAATGATGACGACAGAAGCGGCTCTTATCTGTAGGCCTGCCTTCATTCTCTCACACACACTCACACTCCCAACGCTCTGACTGCGAGTCTCTCTTTCTTAGCCCCTTTGGCTTTCTCCCGGCTTGTTGCTAAGCAACCAGAACCCCCCCCCCCCCCCCCCCTTCCCCATCCCCACTGTCACGTGACCCGGCCGTGACTCACCTGAAGCTGCGACATCATCGGCCTGCAGCAAACATGTCACACGCAGACGGACGCGCACCGACGCGCGCTCGCATTAGCATTCTCGTCGCGTTCCTGTACATCCAGATCGGTACACGCAACACACACACACACCAGATGTCTACAAATACACACACTCAATACACACACCCCTACACACACACACACACACACACGTAGGTGTGTTTGTCAATAGAGTGTGTGTGTCCTTGTCCTCGCCTCGCCTCAGTCCTGTGTGTGAGTGTGAGTGTGAGGCAAGACGTTTCTTTTCTTAGTCCTCCATTCATTGAGAGACACACACACACACACACACACACACACACACACACTCGGTTACAAGCACAAGTCACATGGCCTAAGAAGAAGATGGCATTATTGAGTCATGCTGGCAGAGAGGAGTCAAAACTAAAAGCGTTATCCACGCACGGTGCAGTTTTTGGAGTCTGGATTGTCTTTTTTTTTTTTTTGGAAGAAGTTACCTTTTTTTATCAGTCAAAAACATCTGTGGAACAGCTGGATATGAGCACGAGTTCAGGATAGAGGTGGAGAGAAGCGCTCAGATTCTTTCCTTAAGTACAAAAAAAAAAAGCAAAACAAACTGAGTCAAAATAACTGGATTACAAATAGAAAGTCCTGCATTTAAAACCCTATTTAGAGCCCTCACCATGCGGGAGAAACCATAGCAATGGAGCAGCAGCTCTCCTAAAAAGCCTCCAAGAAAAGTTTCTGGAGTTACAGGAAGGAAATCCTTTGCATTTGATTGGTCCTTTGACCGTAAACGGATGCAGATTGATGGATAGACGTCATTAACTTTACGCAAGCACACTTCATCATTTGCTTTACAGGAAGAGAAGATTTGAATTGTCATATTTTAAAAATACAAATGAATATTTTTGTTTGCATATATTGTTAAATAGATGCAGAATATGACTGGGTATGTGATCTCAAAGGGGTATAATGGCATGTTTCTCCACTTTAAATACTGCCCATCATATGTTTTGTATGTACATTATTAATACTTTTTTCCAATTCCAGCAGTGTCTTAACCTTCCCAGAAAACCACATTTTAAAGTACAAGTTTAGAGTGCAGAGTTTTAATGTGTGTGTGTGTGTATTTATTTGTGTTCATGTGTCACTAGAATCCCTAAAAGCGGTTCATACGGTGAGTCAGCAACTTGCGACCACAATAACTGGTCTCCTCTCTGCAGGTTATTCTCATTGGAAAGGCCAGGTCTTGACAGCAGATGAGCTCCACGTTCTTTATGAGGGAATCAAACTGAACAACGTTCACAAGTACGACTACGTTTTAACAGGTGAATACCTCACAATACCTCACTCTCATACTTCACCCACACCACTGCTGTTGTGTTTGTATTCAGTTAATCTCTCCTCCATCTTTTTACACTCGGCACTCGGATCTTTCACGTGACAAAATTTGTGATTTTTAATAAAAATAAAGAACCCAATGAGCATTGAGTCACACGTACTTTAAAAAAAATTGAAATTTATGAATCCAAGAATGTCTGAGTGGCTGATATTTTCTGCTTAACTTTAACAATAATGTGCATTTAAACAGAGTGTAATGATGATGATGATGATGATGATGATGTGTTCAGGGTACACCAGAGACACGTCCTTCTTGGAGATGGTAGTGGACATTGTTCAGGAGCTCAAGAGAGCCAACCCCAACCTGGTGTATGGTAAGTAACCACCTGCTTCCTACTTGTACTACAAAAAGCACTGCGCTATAATTTGTACGTAATCATGAGCCGTGGTTTAAAGAACGACAAAGTCCGTATAGGGACGAGGTCGGGGTGTGAAAACACACACGTCCTGCTTGAAGTAAACATTCAACTTTATAAACTTTTCATTAGATATCATACGAAAAGGATGCGTTGCATGTTTTTCAATAAAACATTTTTTTTATATCGGTGTCACTCAAAACGTCATTTTTGTGGTTGGAGAGCTGTAAGTTTTAAATAAATGCATCTTCTGTTGTGTTCTTTCCTCACACTTTGAGCTAACTTTAGGGTTGTGTATCTTTTAAAGGTTAATGTGCAGTTTGTGTTGCATCAGTTGACATGTAACACTTTTTTATCTCTTGCTGGGTATAAAAAGCTTTCGCAACACTATTTAACTGAAATAAAGCGTTATTGTTTGGTTTTTCTTCAACATAAACGTCAGCAAAGGCTGAATTTGTGCGGTCCCTGCTCTGAACGCTTTATATTAAGGCTCCTTGCTACTCTGGAACGTTACATAAAAGAGGCTAAAAAAAGAAAACCTATAGAGGAGCCTGGTCAGGTGGTAATTCTCTGTGGCTTTGTCACCTTGAGCGACCGCTTCCCCGCCACACAGAGTCATCCCATCCTTTATTGTCTGAAAAATGTGCATTAGTGCAGCTTCCATATGAGTAAAAACCACACTCACGAAGCAAATCTGGCCCCTGATTTAAAGTGGATATTAATACTGTTAAATATTGAAATGTAGCTCGACGTTAATCCGGTTCTCGCTGTGGACGACTCTCTGGACCGGAGGACTTTCATCAGTTTGGCTCAAATCACGACTGTTTGTCCCGTAGACGCCGTGTTGGTGGATATAGTGACGACCTACTGCCACTGTTCAAAAACTATAAGCGACCAGAGGGCCACTAGATTTATAGATTTATGTATTTGTGTTTTCCTTTCGTTGAGGGCAGAAAGTGTCTTGATTGAATTCCTGATTCAAACCATCATTTTGTTCATTTTTATTCTGCATTTGGATAAAAGATCTCTTCCTTCTTCTCTCTTGAGAACATTGTTATTGTAAAAAAAAAAATATATATATTATTCTGGTAAAGGTACTGAATCTCAGGTTTTATGTGTGAACTGATATTGAAATTTTCTTAAATATATCAAGACAGCTTTTGGTGGAGAAATTAGTGTCCGTTTCATCGCCGACGTTGTATTTTTGTTGAGTTTGTGTCAAGATGGAGTTTTTTTTATTTCTTCATTCTGAGGGAGTGGACCTGGTGCTTGATGTGTTTCTGCTCTAGTTATTTAAACGCTGCTCTAATAAGTGTTTAATCACTGAATAAATGTATGTCTGATTTAAGAGCAGAATAATCGCCTGAAGCCTTGAAACAAACTTTACTGCTTTGGTTCAGGTAAACCAGTCATGTTGGCGACTAGCTGGTGAACATAATGTCACATTTTGAAGCTACAGAGACAGATATATGCCTCAGCAGTTAGAGGAAACTAAAACTAAACAATGTTTAAGCCCGATGGACAGACTGACATGACACAAAGCACAAAGTACCTGCTGGATTTTAAATTAGCCACCTGTTTGCCCTCCTCCGTACAAATCTTAAATTTTTTTGTATCTCCACACCTTCTAAAGGTATAATAATAGAGAAATTATCTTTTATTTAAGAGAGCGTCGACATAAAAAATGAACGTCTTTCCTGTCGTGACCCCCTACATGCTGACTTGGATGCGTTCACGTCTCCAAAATCCAGTTTCACGCCTCCCTCCCTATCGCCGCAGTATTTCTGTGATGTGCTGACTCTGAATGTGTTTGTGTCGTTTCAGTATGTGACCCCGTCCTCGGTGATCACGGATCTATGGTGAGATTAGTGTCCTGTAGGTGCACTTATGCTGTGTGTAGAAATATTTGTTTTATGATTCTTGTGCCTTTTTTTTAATATGTGTGGGAGGGTTTTAGTGCTCATCCTTGTGTTTTTATCTGTATGTATTTCAGTGTGTTAGAGCTCTGAGGGGGGAGACAGATGGATTATTGTGATCTGACAGAAACTACATACGCAGTGACTCACTCTGCGTGTGTGTGTGTGTGTGTGTGTGTGTGTGTGTGTGTGTGTGTTCAGGGATTAAAATCATATTCTGTCCGTCAGAGCTCATTTAAAACCATGAAAACTGAGCCCACTCAGTTATGTGTGTGTAGTCCTTCATGTCGAGCACTATTGGGGTGTGTGTGTGTGTGTGTGTGTGTGTGTGTGTGTGTGTGTGTGTGTGTGTGTGTGTGGTGTTATGTGACTCTAACCTGTGTGTCTCGCTCCTCAGTACGTTCCCCAGAATCTGTATCCGGTCTATAAGAACAAGGTGGTTCCTGTTGCTGACATTATTACTCCGAACCAGTTTGAGGCCGAGTGAGTACAGGTTTTATTGTCGTATATGCAGATTTGTATCGATGTAAATCCAATAAATTTAGCGGGACATGTCTGTCATTGTCATTTTCTTGAAGATTAACTTCCTTAGTTTAGATTACCTTCATCACCTCAGTGAGTAGCTGAGCATCAGCGGACGCCATCTTTATGTAACGCCGCTCATGCATGTTATTGAATATTTAAATGTTGTGGTTTTACACATTTGGAAAGAATTAACAGGAAGAAAAAAAACGCCAAAATGCGGCTCATCCTTTTTTGTTTTACCTTTTTAAACCACGTAGCTTTATTTTCAGTACTGTATCCCACTGTTCAAAGTTAAAATACGATGTTGTTTATGGCTCCTCATTAAGCGTCTCAGCTCCGTTATCTTTCCTGTGAAGCTACTCCCCCTAGTGGTGTTTCCACACATCTGCAGGATCATATTAAATGTTTTCATATTAAAGGCTCACTTAACTTCAGGGATTTTTGCACTTGTGTGTTCCCATAAGTGGTATGAGTAGAATAAGATATTTTAAGGTTTAAATTCAGCTCTTAAATGTGAACGTCTGTGTTTTTCTGTCCCAATAACTTGATTTTCAGTGTTATGTTACAGTGCCGTTTGCTTGTGTTTGTAGATTATTGACGGGGAAAAACATCAGCACAGAAAAAGACGCTGTGGAGGTAATGGATCCCCTAACCAGCTCAAAGCATTTTTGGTTGAAAAAAAGATGTAATACAAAGCGCTGTGCCATCAGTGTCTGATTTAATATAAAATATATACAATTCAGTATCTGAATTTACACTTGTATTTGATTGAATATGTATTAAATAACTATTTTTAAAGGATGCTAATTTGAAATGTATATTTTTAAATCTCACGTACCCCCATCTGAGAACCACTGGTCTCCAGAATAAGCCGTTGTGTTACTTTAAACCCCTGCCTGTCTGCAGGTCATGGACCTCCTGCATGCTATGGGCCCGGACACAGTGGTCATCACCTCCTCCGATCTGCCCTCCAGACTGGGAGACCGCTTCCTCGTGTCGCTGGGCAGCCAGCGCAAGGGTAGGTTGACGTTATCGGCGTGTTATTGCGTGACGTTATCGCCGTGTTTCGTGGCACGAAAGCCACCAGAACGAGCCCCTTCCAACGCGCCGTGCCTTTGTGTGTCCGCTCAGTTCGTCCCGACGGCAGCAAGACGACGCAGAGGGTTCGAATGGAAGTTCACAAAGTAGACGCCGTCTTCGTAGGAACCGGAGATTTGTTTGCTGCTATGCTGCTAGCGTGGACACACCACTACCCCAACGACCTAAAGGTGCAGTAACGTGGCTGAAGACTCACGCGTTTACATTTTGTTATCTACGTCAGGAAATTGGGTTTTTATTTTTATTAGAAACGCTAATAACAATAATTCCCTCTTCTCAGATGGCCTGTGAGAAGACTTTTTCAGTGATGCATCATGTTATCCAGAGGACAATTTCATACGCTCACGGTAAGAAAAGTAGGGCTTGTTATCAACGAACCTAAAGCTTTGACTTGGCTCATATCTTTGCTGTTTAACTACAACAACAGCAAGATCTGCAGGAGAATGTAGATTAGATATTAGATATTCCTTCATTAGTCCCACAGTGGGGACATTTGCAGGAATACAGCAGCAAACGGGTAAAGTGCACATGAGAGACATAGTAAACAAAAAAAGTAATACAAATAAACGGTAATAAAACAGTAAAGAATGCACAATAAAAATATTATATATAGACAGAATAAAATGTATTTATATTGCAAAGTTGAGGTGGTTAAAGTGACCAAAAGTGTAATTGAAGTAATCATGTATTTAAGCAGTTTTGTCGGAGGTTATTGAAAAAAATACATAAGCAAATAGATAGAAACGTGGGTTGGTAACAATCATTGTTAAATGTTATAAAAACAAATATTCTTTTTTTTATCAAATGTGTGGTTTTTTTATATATATTTTTCCCTCTGGAAGCGTAATCTCAAAGGACAGCCATTCAAATCACTCCAATCTCCTGCTGTCTTTTTGTTATAACCTTATTAAGTAAATCTGCCTCGATCCCAGTTTCACTATCGCACTTTTATTTCCAGCCAGGGAATCAAAGTACAAGTTTTCGCCTTCTTGAAATCTATTTCCTGATATCATTGTTGCACAGCTGCATAACTGTGTGTGGGATCATATTTTTTAGATGCAAAGCACTTAATAGTCTTGTGACTCACTCAACGCACCACTTACTGTACATTTATCAGACTCCAGTTCTCATGTCAGGAACAGGAAATACAGACGTAGGTATGTTGACGTTGCCGACACTCGCTCATCTCTAAACTCTTTTTCCAGGGTTTCAGATTGTATATTTGAAAAAAAAAGTGGCGGAAACATCCAAAATTGCAAAAGCCTGTAAAATATTTCAACTCCTGCTGCTGTCATGTTTATTAACTTCAGTGTTTACATTTAAACAATTGCGTAATGTAGCTTTAGCATGAATGTTAATCTCATCCCCCCTCTGTCTCTCAGTGTTAGCAGGTCCTGGTCGGAGGCCCAGTCCGCCCCAGCTGGAGCTGAGGATGGTTCAAAGTAAAGCCGACATAGAAGACCCCGCTATAGTCACGGAGGCCACGGTCATATCCTAACATTACCGACCCATGAGACTCACTCTAACCTTGTCCTCTTCACCCGTGAATCTCTCAAACCCGGTATCTCGGTGAATCTCTCATCGCTGTAAACCTTGACTGTCGTTTCCAAACTTCAACACCTCATCCTCCAGACTCCTTTAAAAACAACCTTAGTATTGTGACCCCTGTAGTCCTTTCACCCTAAACCCCTTTAAGTCCTCAGTGTCCCGAACCCTTGACCTGTAACCCTTTTACCCCAGACCCTGTTTTGGAACGAGAGCCATGGATAGACAGTCAGGTTGGACTGAGGCCCTCTCTAACGCGGTATGGACTAGAAAGCTGTAAGCATGCCGTATATAAAACATCATAATACTGGTAATACTAACAGAAAAATATTCAAGGTCCAGTCCTCGGCACGATAGAGGACTTGTTTTGGATCTGTTAAAGTCCGATTTGGACAAAGTTGATGTCATATTTGTTATAGAAAAGGTATTTTTGTCCTCGGAGTAATACTATGACTCATCAAGTTCTAGTACTTTAGGAAGTTCTCTAACTCTTTAGTGGGGAGTGTTGAAAAGCAGTTTTTGGGGTATTTTCACTGATTTGGAAAGTTCCTCTGGTTTCAAGTCCGCTTCACGTCTGTGGGTTGCACCTCGAACCACACCCATCGGTGATGTCACCGAGTGCTCGCGCACCCTAGGGTGCACATCCACGTCACTGCAGTGAGGTGAGAAGTGAAGCCCCTTAAAGAGGTTTCAAGGAAACACAACACAGAGGCAACGGTTCCCACCTGGCTTTAGACGCGTCTCCACACGGATCTAACCGCCCCGCTCTATATGCAAATTAACACTATTTGGCAAAGACCAAATTATTTTTTTTTTTTTTTAAATTACTTAATTTTATTTGTTTGTGCCGATCAAACGAAGAAGTCGGCTCGATAGAGACAGAAAAAAAGAATCTCTTCTATTCCCTCACTTGCAGAAAAAAAGTGTCCTTCTGGTGCACTATGGCAGCATGAGACACGCACACGCACACACACACACACGCACACACACGTCAGTTGATGGACACATTTGCGGACACACTGCTAAAAACAATGTGGCCGCGTGTCGTCGCCCCCATGTGGTCTGGAGGGCCGTCTCTCGGTGCATCCTGGGTGCTTTCACACCTGCACTCAGAGAGCTGTCCTCTCGCGATCGGGGGCCACCCCGTGACGCATGTCGGTGTCGGGTGCAAACGGGGCCACATTTTGCAGTATTTATCCCAAAAGTGATCTGAATTTATTCCAGCTGCTGAATGCTTCCAAAACTCTACCTCTAAATTGTTAAAAAAACAAACTTGCCTTTTTGCTTTTTTACTGCCAATCCACTCGACTTGCGTATATAGTTTTTGGACTTGCACTCCAGCTGTGCGTCTCAACACACACACACACACACGCACACACACACACACACACCAGTTGCCAAGTAGCAGGACTGCAGCACTGACACTTAGCTGAAGACTAAAAGGACCAAGCTGTTTATCCGTGGCTCTGCACACCACTCGTTCACCCCCCCCTCCCCCGTCTTAAAGCAGTGATGTAATGGTGACCAAGTCTAAACCCCATGAGACCCCCTTGAAAATATAACAAAGGAAAAAAAAAAAAAAGGACGCACAATGTATAGTTGATGTATAGATGTTGTACTATAACTGTATTGGACCATCTGTATGATATCTTCTATCTGATCTGTCTATTGGACCATTGTGTTAATGCTACTGTACTATAGAACCACACGCACTACAATGTCACTCAGAACCAGAGACGTCCGGGCCGGTTCTGGCACTACCCGGAGGCTCCAGCGGCTCCAGTCGTGGTCACGTAATAGTACTAGGTAACCGTCTAATAGTCGTAGTGTGTCGTTGAACTTCTTTAATCGCAGCGCAACAGAAAAAAAAAAACGAGAAAAAAAAAAAAAGGGCAACCTGAGCCGTCCGAGCGAGAACCCTCGGGTGCCGGAACCGACCCGCATCCCGGCTCTGGCCCAGAACCCTAGATCTGAGAGTTGTGCCACTGGATTTACTGGAGGCCTCGAGAGGCTGTGACCCGTCCCGTCCTTTAGCAGCGCTGTAAATGTTTGTTGTAGAACATGTCTTTATTAGGCCGCTTCACACGACACTGTGGTCACGACAACAGAAAGGAAACCATTTGTACGCGATGCCAGGAGTTTTAATTATATTAATAACTTCACATTTTAATGATTTGAGATATTTTTATATTCGATATCTGTGATCTAACCTTCTTTATTAACCTCTAATCTGTCAATTATTAATGTTTATAGATTTGTTTGCCTACATAATGACATTCATTTGTCACTATTTCCCAAAAACTCAAAATAAAAATATATTTAATTAACAGTGAAATAGTTATATAAAACACTACATGAATAAGCTGTTATCTCTTTGAAGTGACTTTCAAAACACGATATTTGTTTTCTAAAATACCCAGAATACCTTTTTTTTATTACCACTATAATGATAAAAGTTTTCTGATTTCTGGCTCACTCGGCTACTAAACTAGCAACATAACCGGCTACCTTGAAGCAATAATGTTGCTTTCTGATGGTTTCTACGGCCATTCCAGTATTCTGTTATCCACAGTGGGGTGCGATCGGAAAAGATGTGAGGAGAAACATGGCGGTCGTGAGCCGGTTTCAAACCAGCGATGTCGCCAGAAGTCGGCATGTGCCTTAGCCGCAGGAAATGAGATTTTTAACGACACTTTAACACTTTTAAATTGACCTCAGTAGCAGCTTTGTTGCTTTCTGATTTGAATGTTAATTAAACTGCTAAAATTTCAACCAACAATTTTTATTTGTAAACCAAATAACCGGAGGCTTTAAAGAAATAAATAAAAAGAATCCAGTTGCCGTCAGTGTCCCACCTGAGCTGGATGTGCGGTTCTGGGCCGGCCGGTGTAATTCTGTACTGCTGATGTTTCTCTATGGACTGTACTGTGAAACTGCCTTAGGAACCCGACGTCATGACGCCGCCATACTGCTCACTGAGGGGGAGGAAGGGAACGTGAGACGTCTCAAATGTACCTTTGACTGCAAATCCCTGTTCTACAGACGCACCTGAAACGAGGAAAAGAGCTTCTATTTCAATCTTTTACTTTTTATTTTATAAGCAATTATGTTTTTCATTATTTTCAATTAACCAATTAATTGTTTGGTATATATAAAATGACAAAAAAATTGCGATTACAATTTTACTTCAAATTGGTTGATTTAGTTTTTTCAACTCGAAACCCAAAGATATTCAATGATGAAACACAGAAGCAGCGGGAAATAATTTATCCTCCGCGCAAAACTCGTTCCTTTTTGTTTTCTAGACTTAAGCGACTAATCTGACGACGATGGTGGGGTAAAAAATAAATAAAAAAATAAATGCAGTCTCATTTTTAGAATTGCAATAGTTCATCTGGACTCGTGCAGTTCTTTCGTATTATCGATAACAGACTGCTGTGATCAACATGCACAACAGCCCTCTGCTTCCTGCTAACAACCAGTCTGCCGTAATATTGCGTCAAAAAGAAAGTGTGTCTACCTGTTGTGCTTGTGTGTGAGAGAGAAAGTGTGTGTGTGTGTATATAAATGTCCTCTATTGTCACAGGGTTTTGTGTGTATGCGTGTGTGATGAGAGGAAATCCCTGAGAAGTCAAACTTAAAAAAAAAAAAAAGATGGGGGAAACTACAAAGGTTTAAAAATAAATAAGATAGACAGGAGTAGTGCAGATGAGGAGGGAGGACAATCATTCCGTGATGTGACGCAGTGTTGCACGACTTTTCCTTTCTCCTATCTGCTCAAACAAATAGAGGGTTTTGTTCCAACGTTTCCTCGATGCCTCACATCCTCTTCCTCTTCCTCCGCCCGCATGCAGATCCTCCAGTCAGTCTGTAGCGCTAGTTCTTAAAACCTTGGTGTGTGTGTGTGTGTGTGTGTGTGTGTGTGTGTGTGTGTGTGTGTGTGTGTGTGTGTGTGTGTGTGTGTGTGTGTGTGTGTGTGTGTGTTTGTTTGTTTACAACTTAACTTCCTGCTCCGCCCTCTTCTTCCATTCTCTCCATTCACAACTTGACCGCGTACAATTTCCTCCACTAAACATCTGGATCGAGTCGCCCCAGCTCTTCGTAAATCCTCCGCTGAGTTTGTGCTGAAAGCTAGTTTCATAACTTACATTTTAGAAAATGCCACAGCTGGTTGAGACTCGTCCCAATCGAAAGCAATCAATTAGTCATTGTACAGCACAAGCTGTGACTATTAAGAGGTTAAATTACATATTCATCTCGACTTCCAATGCTTTGTAAGTGTAGGTTTGAGTTTGATGTATTCATACACGAATACATGGAGAAATATGTGAGGTTGATAGTTATTACTATTAGTACCGTAAACGTCGGGTTACGAGCCGCTACTACCTTCGGTCAGTGTCCCCGTTAGCTCCCCGCTGTAGCCAGCTGGGGCTCCTGCTAGCGCTCCGTTACTTCCTCGCTAACTTACGCTAGCTCTCTCCGAAAAGCACCGAAGGTAGCGGGACCAGCTAGCAGCAGTGCTAGCTAGCAGCAGTGCTAGCTAGCGCTGCTACTAGCTTGCTACAGCGGGGACACTGACCGGCCGTAGGAGCGGCTTGTAACCCGACATTTACGGTAACCAGATCCTACATGAACACAGTGTCCACGCTTTGAATCCCCCCACCTCATATCCGCCCTCCTCTGTGCACCTGTTGTGATAGACCCTCATCCTCATCAGTTTGGTTACAAAATGGCTGCCACAAAAAAAAAAAAAAAAAACTGCGATGGTCCAACCGTCTGTCTTCGACCGTGGTCCTCTCCTCCCGATTGACTGTTTGGTCTCCGCCATCTTGTTTTTTCTTTTGTTGTTTTTTTCTGTTCTTGGTGGCCAAAACAAAAACGAGGAAATGTAATTATCATTGTTCGGTAACTGTTTTTAGTGCTATGTTTTTGGAGAGTTACGAGTATTTTCTAACATGTTACAATAAAAGATTGTAGTGTACAAATTCACATTTATAAAATATATATATATAGATATATATGAGAAATGTATGTTCTAATGCAATAAAGAGAGATTAAGAATTATGAAAATCGCATTACTGATTATTATTTGATATCATTTCACTTCCTTCTTGTTTTACATGCTGGTTTCAGTCCGTTACTGTAACTGCATTTTGAATTTGTGGCACTAATGTTCACCTTTCTTTAGATCCTTTTTTCGACCCACTTTTTTCTCTTCGTGATAAGTTTCGCCACCGAAAACAATTGCTCAACTTTTTCGTCCGTACAAGCTCCTGCAAACATTTAGTTTGAGACAAACTTTTCACTACCGATCAGCTGGTGTTGGAGAAAATGCTCCAGCATAACGTTGATGTTTATCGAGGATTCATCGTTTACATATACAAACTGATATCGATCTGATGAATAGGACTTAAACCAGCTTAGTGCGGTACCTTTAATGCCAATCGACTGGTCTAGTCTCTAATAAGATGACATGATCGATGGTGTCGAATGCTGCACTAAGTACAGAGACAAGTCAGTAATTGATGCTTACTAAATCCTGACCGAAAGTCCTCAAATAAACTATTATTGTTATGTAGAAAGTCACACAACTGATTTGCAACTACTTTCTCAAGGATCTTGTAGAGGAAGGGAAGGTTAGAGATCGATCTGTATTTAGCCAACACCTCTGCATCGAGAGTGGGCTTCTGAAGAAGAGTTTAATTACAGCTACTTTAAAGGACTGTGGTACATGTCTTTACGCACCTTTATGTCCAAATATGGACACACGTGTTCATTGGTTGATCAATGATTTTCGTACAATTCTTAGATTTTTTTTTACGCCATCAAAGCTTCCAACGTATAGATGCATCCATCGAGGAAGACGCTTATACGACGAACGTTAATTATCGATCCGGGAAGTCTGAGAACTTTGACGAACTATGGCTACATTAATGTTTTTCAGAAATATGAGATATTTTTCTTGGAATCACGAGATAATAACTCCTAATTACGAGAAAGTACATCGTCTTTTTTTGTTTTATTTTGTGACTGCGATGCTAGGCAGCTAAATGCGCCAATTTGTTCATCACCTTGTTTGTTTGTTTGTTCAGATACACTATCTGCAAATTCCTGAACGCAAGAGAAAAAAAACCTTACTTGGAGGTTAAAAGGTAAAGTGGGCCAACAGCCAATCACATGACACAGCTGTGTGCACCGTGTCCACCATGCTGCCATTCTCATGCTTTTTTAATTTATTTTAATTGTTTAGTTCATTTTCATCGAGTTCTTTGTCAGTTGAATCAATTTGCACATCTCCTCTAAATGTGCTGTATTCCTGCTTCAAGCTTCCTGCTGCGTGTCTCATGAGCTTCACTCACCACATGCCAGTAACCCTCCATAACCCTCTGAGTAAGTCTGTTTCATCTTCATCTAGCTGCTGCTGCTGTTTCTTCTTCTTCTTTTTTAATGCGGGTTTATCCAACAAAAGGTGCATTACCGCCACCTACTGGCGCTGTACCACTGACCAATGTGGCCAAACACACATTTCATAACGCTAGAAGGCATCGTCATATAGTCTAACCCGCTCTCGATTCCATAGAGAAACAGAGGTGAAATGTGATTGGATGAGCTCTTAACCAGATCCTTATACAGCGGCCGCCGCCACGCAACAGACTGAAGGCAGAGGAACACAGGAGCTGTGCAATGAGAAAATAAGCTTCCGTAAACGTCGGGTTACGAGCCGCTACTACCTTCGGTCAGTGTCCCCGTTAGCTCCCCGCTGTAGCCAGCTGGGGCTCCTGCTAGCGCTCCGTTACTTCCCTGCTAACTTCCGCTAGCTCCCCGAAAACCACCAAAGGTAGCGCGACCAGGCTCGACACCTGACTTGGGCAGAGGGGACGCGGGCAGCAGCAGCGCTAGCTAGCGCTGCTACTAGCTTGCTACAGCGGGGACACTGAACGGCAGTAGGAGCGGCTTGTAACCCGACGTTTACGGTAATGGGGGAAAAATAATTATAATTAAAGTAAAACAATTAAATTATAAAATATATATAAAATGTAAACTTTGTGATTCTGCTTAGGCCAGCAGAGAAGCCTTAGCAGGCCCTGACGGCCCGCCACTGAGGAAATATCAATTAATTTAACAAATAACACAAACCACGATGGGGCGAAGGCCAGCTTCTCTTTTCCTTGTTAGCTTTCAAGAGTTTTTGCAGCTTAATGTGTCTCTTGTTGTTTCTTTTTGTTCTGCCAATAAATAACACATGTGTCCTAGGACACTGATATTTTATGATGTGGTTTAGTTTATAGCAAGTCCCTCATCTGAATACACTGAACACAAGCTGTCGCCACTAGATGGCAGTACAAGACTGGGAAACCAGAGCACAGGCATCGATGACACTATCGCAAGTCACTCATCTGAATACAATAAATACAAGCTGTCACCACTAGATGGCAGTACAAGACTGAGAAACCACAGCACAGAGCACAGGATGACACTATAGTCTACATGTGAAATATAATTGTGTGTGTGTGTGGGCTCAGTCTGCATCAGTGTGTTTCAGTCACTTATTTGTCCGTCTGTTTCTCGTTCTCTCTGTCTGTCTGCATCTCTGTCTGTCTCCATCTCTGTGAAGGGGATATGAAAGAGCACTTTGAAATGAGCAATGCAAGCTGCCTCGTATCTCACACCTCATTTAATGACATTCGGAAAAGTCATCACTTCCTTTCCCATTCTGAGTAAATCATTACTCAAAGTTCATCTGTATATCTGCAATTTATTGGAAATAATTTAGTGCATCAGGTTGCTGTCAATCACGCTCTTGCATTACCAAGTACCCTTTAAAATCTCCATTATTTTAGATTAGTCAATTTCTTCACAGGAAGTGTCGCCGCTTTCAAAAAGCAGATATCTGATTTCAGAATGAAACCTACTTTCCTTGTTGCTGAAAAGGTCATTCGGTTGAGGAGCGAAGCGCTCTGCAGGAAGCCGACAACAAACAGAAGTGTACAGTAATGTTTTCTCATTTACTGGAGAGACCGTTCCGAGGTTACACTCTATTCTGTGTGTTTGCAGATGAACAGAACAATTTAAAAACGTGCTTCGAAGAATATTGAAATGTATTGAATTAGAGAACCAGACACAGGCGCGCTAATTGGGAAACTACGGATTTTGGTGAAGCGTGGTCCAGCATGCGGTCCTCTGTCATGGAGCCGGTGTAGGCGTCCTCCACAATGAGGGTCATTATATCGGGCGACACCTGGGAGGTGTAGATCTGCTCCGCTGATGAGGATTCAGTGCAGAAGAGATCTCTGTGGGATCAAAGATCAGAGGTCTGCAGTGAAGTCACAGGAACCAGCAGCATTTTAAGAGGGTCTTTCTCGAATACTTTCACAACTTCTGGTATTCCACCAATGTAACATAACATGGTCTGACTCAAGGAAATACTATCATAATGAAATCTATTCATACAGCTTTTTATTTTGCATTTTCAACACAACAGAACAATCCTTGACATTTAAATAAACAATCAAATAAATAGTAAATAATCAAAACAGTAATATTAGTATCAATACATACACCACTTTTAAAAACAAAAGTAGATAGAAGTGGCAGAAAGACAATTGAAAGTTACTTTTATATATATTTTATAGACAATATTCTTCAACTACGGTTGCAAAGAGGCACAGTTTGTTTTTTAATTATCGATCCGGGAAGTCTGAGAACTTTGACGAACTATGGCTACGTTAAAGTTTTTCAGAAATATGAGATATTTTTCTTGGAATCACGAGATAGTAACTCATTAAGAGAAAGTACATCGTCTTTTTTTGTTTTATTTTGTGACTGCGATCCCTCCATAACCCTCTGTGCGAAAGTAAGTCCGTTTCATCTTCATCTAGCTTCTAGCTTATTCTTCTTCTTTTTTTAATGCGGATTTATCCAACAAAAGGTGCATTACCGCCACCTACTGGCGCTGTACCACTGACCAATCACAGCGCACGTTAATGGTCATGCGGACCCTGTGGCCAAACACACGTTTCATAACGCTAGAAGGCATCGTCATATAGTTTAACCCGCTCTCGATTCCATAGAGAAACAGAGGTGAAATGTGATTGGATGAGCTCTTAACCAGATCCTTAAACAGCGGCCGCCGCCGCCGCGCCACGCAACAGGATGCATACACTACCGTTCAAACGTTTGGGGTCACTTAGAAATGTCCTTAATTTTCAAAGAAAAGCACTTTTTTTCAATGAAGATAACATGAAATTAATCAGGAATACTCTATACATTGTTAATGTGGTAAATGACTATTCTAGGTGGAAACGTCTGGTTTTTAATATCTACATAGGTGTATAGAGGCCCATTTCCAGCAACTATCACTCTTGTGCAATTATGTTAGCACAGCTGAAAACAGTTCTGCTGGTGAGAGAAGCTACACTCACCTAAAGGATTATTAGGAACACCTGTTCAATTTCTCATTAATGCAATTATCTAATCAACCAATCACATGGCAGTTGCTTCAATGCATTTAGGGGTGTGGTCCTGGTCAAGACAATCTCCTGAACTCCAAACTGAATGTCAGAATGGGAAAGAAAGGTGATTTAAGCAATTTTGAGCGTGGCATGGTTGTTGGTGCCAGACGGGCCGGTCTGAGTATTTCACAATCTGCTCAGTTACTGGGATTTTCACGCACAACCATTTCTAGGGTTTACAAAGAATGGTGTGAAAAGGGAAAAACATCCAGTATGCGGCAGTCCTGTGGGCGAAAATGCCTTGTTGATGCTAGAGGTCAGAGGAGAATGGGCCGACTGATTCAAGCTGATAGAAGAGCAACTTTGACTGAAATAACCACTCGTTACAACCGAGGTATGCAGCAAAGCATTTGTGAAGCCACAACACGCACAACCTTGAGGCGGATGGGCTACAACAGCAGAAGACCCCACCGGGTACCACTCATCTCCACTACAAATAGGAAAAAGAGGCTACAATTTGCAAGAGCTCACCAAAATTGGACAGTTGAAGACTGGAAAAATGTTGCCTGGTCTGATGAGTCTCGATTTCTGTTGAGACATTCAGATGGTAGAGTCAGAATTTGGCGTAAACAGAATGAGAACATGGATCCATCATGCCTTGTTACCACTGTGCAGGCTGGTGGTGGTGGTGTAATGGTGTGGGGGATGTTTTCTTGGCACACTTTAGGCCCCTTAGTGCCAATTGGGCATCGTTTAAATGCCACGGCCTACCTGAGCATTGTTTCTGACCATGTCCATCCCTTTATGGCCACCATGTACCCATCCTCTGATGGCTACTTCCAGCAGGATAATGCACCATGTCACAAAGCTCGAATCATTTCAAATTGGTTTCTTGAACATGACAATGAGTTCACTGTACTAAAATGGCCCCCACAGTCACCAGATCTCAACCCAATAGAGCATCTTTGGGATGTGGTGGAACGGGAGCTTCGTGCCCTGGATGTGCATCCCACAAATCTCCATCAACTGCAAGATGCTATCCTATCAATATGGGCCAACATTTCTAAAGAATGCTTTCAGCACCTTGTTGAATCAATGCCACGTAGAATTAAGGCAGTTCTGAAGGCGAAAGGGGGTCAAACACAGTATTAGTATGGTGTTCCTAATAATCCTTTAGGTGAGTGTATAAACTGGCCTTCCTTTGAGCTAGTTGAGTATCTGGAGCATCACATGTGTGGGTTCCATTATACTCTCAAAATGGCCAGAAAAAGAGAACTTTTCATGTTTTTAGAAATGAAGGCTATTCCATGCCAGAAATTGCGAAGAAACTGAAAATTTGTCTGGGTGACCCCAAACTTTTGAACGGCAGTGTATATATGTTTTAATTCACCCTTCGGTACAACGTCATGGCAGATAATCAAGTCGTCCCATCTCCGCGATGGAGACTTCCCCTTGACCCCGTCCTGCTGTGACAAGATACATTTTTTTAAAACATGTTTATATTTAACCATTTCTACCTTTTTTTTTATTTAAGAACAGGAAAATGTTCTTGCCCAACGTCTTGCTGAAGGACACTTCAGCAGAGGAAGGACGCTGAAGAACTGCAGACATTTGAATGCATCGAGCCTTTCTGCATTGAATCAAACTTGAATCTTTCTGACCCCAAAAAATAGTTTTGGACCGCTAACTAAATCATCACATTCATGGCTACAGCATCCAGTTTGTGCCTCGCAATGATTTATTCAGATCAGACGAAGGCCTGGCCTGAAAGGGTTTCTGTTTAACGTTTGTGTTTATCCTTTGGCATTAACGCTTACGGATGTGTCTGCACTGTTTCCAGAGGTTTCCTGCTTGCTGTATTGAATGAGGCACTCGCCAAAACCTCGCTTTGAATTATTCCGGTGAGCATCAAATAGCAGATAACTGATCAGTCGAGTGTGTGAGTGTGTGCATCTTTGTCCGTCCACGGATTATCTCGCCTACTGCGGCTCCAAACGGCGGAATATTATGCGTGCTTGTTTATGAAATGCAAATGAAGGACCTCTCGTGGTTGCAGTGACTCACGCGTTCAATGGTAAATGTACTTGTCATCATTCACACACTGATGGGAGGGGCTAAGGTTCCACCTGCCCATCAGAACTAACTAACATTCATACCTACATTCAAGCACTGGGGTTAAGGGGTTAGAGTCCCACCCTGAATGGTTCATGATGTGGTGCTAAATCAGATTTTTTTAAATATACTTTAAGTAAGTTCGTCTGCTACTTTTCCTTTTCTTTTCATTCATGCATTCGTTTCACCGCCGGAGATCTGAATGTGAGAATTGCGTTCCACAATCGAGTGCATCGGGATCGAGAGAGGAGGCCAAGAGGGCGCGAGGAAACAGACTCACACTTATTAGCATCAAAGGAAATCAGCGTCTGTTGCAAAGAGAAAATAAATGACGTGGAACAGACACACAACAGCAAAAATGCTCCCAAAAAAACAAATATATATATATATGCTGTATATCTTTGAGATCCTTCCACAGCTCAAGCGTGGAGGTTGGATCCATCGTGAACTTGACAACATGATTGTTTGTTGTTTTGTGTTTTCCAGGTGAGACAGTGAACAGAATTGACTTTGTTATGCACATGTGTTTAATAACTCCGCTCTCTGACACAGCGGGAAGTATCGACTGCAGCACAGTTTGAAAGTAGAAGGAGATTTAATTTGCTGTTGTTTGAGGCTACCCCACGTCCTCCTTCTTTTGATTCACTGAAGTAGCAAAGAGCGTTTGAAGGAAGGGAATTCAACACACACACGTCCCCTAGAACGGGCCCCCAGGTGAGAGATGATTACTGAGGACACGTCCTAGTATATTTTAATTAGCCTGGATTCTTGGTGGCGATGCTATATTTACTCGCATCCAGATGAGAGCACTGATGTGTTTTTAATTTCACTAAGTTTCTGTCCCTGATGGACAGGCGGTAGTACGGCCGGGTCCCTGGAAACACGGCGGCATTTGTGTGATGTTTGTTTGGTTTGTCGTGGTTGAAATCCGTACATGTGCGAAATAATATCTTGTCGATGAGGAAAATATTGACGACGATCTCTAAAATGTGAACATCGCAGAGAGCAGCGCTGCAGACGGGGAGACGCACGAGGAACAGCAGCGCTTACTTTGTTTATTATCTCCGGAGCTAAAAGTTCAGCTCGTCATCGGCGTCAAAAGGTGAAGGCAGCGTTGCACGAGTGGAGCAACACCCACGAGTGGAGCAACACCAAGTGGAGCAACACCCACGAGTGGAGCAACACCCACGAGTGGAGCAACACCAACGAGTGGAGCGAGTCTGATGAGCGTCTAATCACTCCTTCGTTCTTATAAAAAGGTTACCGTTTTAATTTAAGAAGAAGAAGAGGTGACAAAATACAAAGAATAGACTCTGAATTCACTCACTTCTGTTTAAAGCTCCACTAATTCCTTATTTTTATCGTGACAATGCATCGGGTCGCTCACAGCGACACCGAACGACCTCGGATAAATCGACCGATCACTTCTCAGCGTCGTCGGTGTTGAAGACAAACTTTGAGCGGCTGTAAGAGCCAGATAGTTGATACCAAAATAAAAGGACTCACTTTCAGACAGACGCACAAATCCAATAGGATTACGGCGTTAATGTAGAACTAATTGAGAACATGGAAGCCAAAACAATTATTTCATGGCAATAAATACATCTGAGGTGTGTAGTTTTTGGCCTTGTTGTCTCCATAATAAATACAAACTATTATAGTCTGTGCTTGTTTTGAAGTACGCACCACATTCCTGTTCCCTTGAGAAAGGACGGCAACGTACATTTTCTCGTGAATTAATGGGGAAAATAAAAAAAGATATTTTCCAGGTGGAGTGAAGCTAAATATTCAGTCCTATTTCCAACATGGCGTACAGTACATCAAGAGCTTTAATGACCGAGTCAACGGGACAAGGTTACTCAGTTTGAAAGCAATACGCTCAAGAAAAAAACTGTTCACGAGTTAATCAGAAGCCGTTCAACCGCTATTGTTTATTTGCTCTTTTACCTTCACCTGTAAATACCAAAGAAAAAAAAGCTACATTTTCCACGTGCGTTGAATATGAATTGTATGAAACTAACTTAACTCCATTTCTCACCCATCTATTTCTCCTGTGCGCACACACACACACACACACACACACACACACACACACACACACACACACACACACACACACACACACACACACACACACACACACACACACACACACGTTATATGTAATCCATAAAGGGCACAATCTGACCACACCAGGACTTTCCCTCCCACACTCGTGGTCGATGTGTGTGACCTATGGATAATGGGGTCGTGACCTCCAGCCACTGTGGAGAACTCGTCACTGGGCTCTGAGCTAAGTACACCTGACGACTTCACATTTAGGATGTACACACACACACACACACACACACACACACACACACACACACACACACACACACACACACACACACAGTTATATGATAACAAACATATGGAAAAACACACATAGTCCATCATATGTATAGATACACAGGGTATGGTTCATAGACCTGGGGACGAGGTGTGTGTGTGTGTGTGTGTGTGTGTGTGTGTGTGTGTGTGTGTGTGTGTGTGTGTGTGTGTGTGTGTGTGTGATTGTGTTCATCAGTGCTGCCTGATGCGAATGATTTGAAAGAGAAGGGCAAATCAATCTTTGCCGTCTCCCAGAGACGACCACACAGCCTGAAGCAGCCGACGCTCCACAGCCACCCTTCCTCACCTGAACTCTCTTAACTGTGAGAATGTGTCTTTTTTTGTTTTGTTTTATATGTAAACAGATTCTCAAATTTGGCCAGAAGTCTGAATTAGCAGAAACTGCCTTCGCGGCCTCCTTTTGTGCCAGATAACCTCAAATTAATAATAATAATAATACATTTTATTTGTTAAAAATGCTCATTAGTAAAGCATGAGTAAACACTGAATTCATCATTTATAAAGCATTATTCCAACATGAAGACTCATAAGTAACTCATTAGTATGCAATTCATAAACACTGTTATAAAAGTTTAATTCTTGCAGCATTTTTTATCATTTACTAACACTTTATAAATGATCTTATTAATCATCTATAAGTCCTTAATACTTCATTTACAAATGGGGAATCATCATTTATAAAGTATGAAAAACCAAGCTTATTCATCAAGAATTAAACATTTATAACAGTGTTTATGAATTGCATACTAATGAGTTACTAATGAGTGTTCATGTTGGAATAATGCTTTATAAATGACAAATTCAGTGTTTATTCATGCTTTACTAATGCTAAATAGTGTGTACTACACACGCCACAAACACCTAACAACTGTTGTGTGTGTGGATTCTTCCCACACGGTGAGAGAGAAGGACTCTCTTTTGCTGATTCTTCCTGAGACGCATGCTGCACAGCCCAGACAACAGTATTGGGACACGCCCCCATCTCAGGGACCCTTTGGAGCTCTGCAAATGGACTTCATTCATGTGCCAAAATGTGTAGAAAATGTTCTCTAACCGGCACGGGTTTGCAAGTGACTGCTTCTGCGATCCACGGAGCACCAATTGAGACGCAGGTAATTATCTCACTGGACAAGCAATGACTAAACTCTGGAAACCAGTGGACTATAAAGACGACGTTTTCCACACGGCCCGGAGTCTGCGGGGACAAAATGATATCCTGCAAATGCAAACAGGCTGAAACGGTGAAAGGGAAGAGCGCTGTTCAACCACACCCGACAGGAAGCATGCACACACACACACACACACACACACACACACACACACACACACCTCATGACAACCCTGAGGTTTGAGTTCCAGTTTAAGGGGCATTGGGTCAACTCCCCGCCTCAGATCTGCTCCCATCACGCTTCATTAAACTCAGAACTGGACTCCAGCGATTTTCTTCAACAACGAGATGTCTCCGCTGCTCATGGATGTCTTTATTTGACTTTGAAGTAGTAAATACATATCAATATGTATTGATCTGTGATTAGATTCTCATCACACAGATCTCCCTCGCTCTTTTTCTAATGAATAGTTATTGCTTCGTTGAATAGACTTCCCTCCTCTTTCTTCAGGTTCCATCTAAATCCCGTTTATTTTTGTTGTTGTATCTCTGTCACAGTGAGCGAGGCTGTGGTATTATTTTAATAGCTCAGTCTGAAATCATTTTTCATTTCTTTTTGTCTGTTTTTTTCGTATGGACTCAAAAACACCTCAACATTAAAATGGCAAACGCATCCAGAATGATTTTTTTTTCGGTACTACGTTGTTTGTTATCTTCTTTTCCAGTGAATTGTGGTTAAACATTTATAGCAATGTATTTATGGGAGGTGTTTCCCCTCACTGAGAAATGCTATTATTATTAGTATCTTATCACTTTGAAAAAAACATCTGGTACTCTGTGACATGTAAACAACACTAAAGTAGATTAATAATGCAAGATTAGAGGTTTGTGGATTTTGAAGGCACCTCGGGGAAACCGCTCACAAACAAAAACACCGAGCTGTGATCCCCAAAGGCTTGTTTTCATTTTATAAAGGTCCCTTCATGGCTTTTCCTGAACTTCCTGAATTACATTTCATGTCATACATAAGTTTAGTGATGCGTCTTGGCATTCATGTTTTCCCTGTTTTTTTTGTTTTTAAAGTTTGGGTGACAGTTCCACTTCTGGCTACATCCTCCATTCATCATCCTCCTCCTCCTCGTCTGTCTGTCTGTCTGCGGTGGAGGTGACTTCTAAAGCGAAGAGTTGGACTCTTCAGTCAGCATGAAAACACGCACAGACATACACAAAAAAAGGAAGCAATCTGCAAGTCAAATGATGCTATATCTTTCTGTTTTTTCCTTCCGTTAAAACGGCATTCAGAGCCTGCATAAGTTCCTCCACGGGGTGAGTTCACTTTCCCATAAGATTTCCATATTCCTCTTGCTGCCCACCACGTCTATCTTTGTCTTCTTTTCTGTACCATATGTATATATATATTTATTTCTGCATCGGCCTATTTTACCCCTTCCTTGTCTTGTGTTGTTTTTTTTGTCATGACCTTGGCGTGACCTCTGTTCTTGGCAGAGGCATTAACATGCTGCCAAAAGGAGAGACGTGCATGAATGAGTCACTGTATTCTGCAGTTACTTAAGCAGCCGCAGCGACTCGTTCTTTACAATAAAAATTAAAAAAGGCCTTTAGTGCCAGGAACTGAGGAGTGGGAAAGGTCCTCTGCCATCTGGTCGCAGGGCTCGGCTAAGTGGAGCTTTATTATAGGTGTGAGGAGAGTCGGGAAAATTTGGGTGGTGCGTGGACGGCTTTTCTCCCAAAGTCGTCTGACTTTTTACTCGCCGATTCTTTTTAGGTCAGAGCGTTTGCAACTGCACTTCTACGTCAGTATATATATCTGTCTCCCTCCACCTCGGATAAAAGGGAGCAGGAGTGACAGCAAAACAAAAGGTGGCAGACAAGGAGTGGATTTGCAAAAGAGTGGTAGAGAGAGAGAGAGAAAGAGAGAGTTGTAGCGTTCCTCTTGATGTTTGATATGGATGTGTTGTGATGTTCCACATTGTAAAACCTCACCTAGACGCATCGTCTCCCTCGGGCTTCGCATGTCTGCTCTCCTCCGTCGGTCTGTTGATCTATTTCTGTTCCGTCTTGTCGTCTGTGTGTTTTTCCGGGGAGGGAAGGTGAGATTTACAGTCAGAACCCTCAGCATGCGGCCGGGGAGTTACCCGATTGAGTGGTGGACATCGTTGGGCATTTTCACGCCAAACTAATTTGCCGTGTGATTGATTTAATAACACATATACTTAAGATGAAGTGTACGGATTCATATATTATTATGTGGTAGTATTACCGTAAAAGTCGGGTTATAAGCCGCTACTACCTTCGGTGGTTGTCCCAGCTAGCTCCCCGCTGTAGCCAGCTAGCTCCCAGCTAGCTCCCAGCTAGCTCCCCTCTAGCTCCCCTCTAGCTCCCCTCTAGCTCCCTGCTAGCTCTGCTCTAGCTCCGCGCTAGCTCCCCGCTGTAGCCAGCTAGCTCCCAGCTAGCTCCCCTCTAGCTCCTCTCTAGCTTCCCGCTAGCTCCCTGACAACCACCGAAGGTAGCGGGACCAGCCCAGGCTCGACGCCAGACTTGGGCAGCGGGGACGCGGGCAGTAGCAGCAGCAGCGGGGAGCTAGCAGCAGCGCTAGCTGACTACAGCGGGGAGCTAGCGGGGACAACCACCGAAGGTAGTAGCGGTTTACGACCCGACTTTTACGGTATATACACACCTGCCTGCTTTAGTCTGTGTCCTATGGTGAGCATACTACAAGTCATGTGTTTGAATGTGGTGAAAATGTTAAAAAATAAACCCCCTTTAGATGTCCGCGGCGGTGCAGCGGTACAAACCATCATCTTCTGTCCATCCTGAGACCACTGGAGGCCGACTGCAGGCCCGCCGCCGCCCCAGTCAGCCTCACGGCCCACGCCGAGGCAAAACCGTATGACGTGCACGTCAGCTCGGCAAACAAGCCTCATCTTCTGCAAACAGCTGGAAGCTGTAGGGGCTAAATGCTTGCGCAACCTTGAGGAGTTTGATGCCAGTGTTATGTATGTCTTCACCCCCGCAGTGAGCATAATTTAACGGATTCCCCCCAGAGCACATTAGCAATGCGCGGCGGGTCACTTCGTTTGACCCGAGCCGTCAGACGTAGCAGCATGTGGCAAAGAGAAAAAAAAATACTTTGAGCGAAGACAACAAACGGCAGACGGGAGTGATCTTTTCATCTCTGCACAGAAAAACTAAGAGAGAGAGAGAGAGGACTGGAAAGCACATGAAGGAAAAAGAGAGACAACCATCTGACGAGCAGGCAAACAAACAGCGGATCCTGTCATCTCTGTTGAACAAGGGAGCGAGAGGCGAATGCACAAAGGAGGGGAGAGAGAGAGAAATGAGAGAGACGGATAAGTACTGACAGAACAGAGTGAGGGATGAAAACAACAAGAGTCGGACAGCAACAGAAAGCCACGATGGCGGACACGGCTCAATTTTCGTCTGAGCTTCAAAAGTGGAAAAAGAGGAGAAAAAGAGTTGCACTGCTTCTGTTTCGTTCAGCCTCGGCATGGTTTTCTGTCAAAGGTCGTCTCATCTGTGATTCACTCCTCGGCGCTCTGCAAAAGGAGGTGCGAAGAGGAGCGCCGGCCGACGAAGGTGGAGGAAAGGGAACGTCCTGAGCCCCGAGGGGAGAGTTCAGATGCACAATTTAAAAAAAATATATGAAAAAAAGATTATTTTTGGGGTTTGTGATGGCTGTTAAATTGGTAAAAAAATAAAAATCCAGTTCATCCCAGAAGATGATGGTCAATCTGAGTATGATCCTGTTTGTATTTAAAATCCCCCCGAAACCAACCTTTCGTGGAAGGAGGATTTTCATCTGGAAGCATCCATATCAGAATCAGAATCAGCTTTAATGGCCATGTAAATTTGCACATACATGGAATTTGACTCCGGTTTCACTTTGCTCTTCGTACTTTTTTTTTTTTTTTCACACACAATATACAAGATAAATATAAAAAGGACATTAAAGACAGTAGTAAAACAACAAAAAAGTGCAGATAGTGCAGATGAAGAGTCTGTTTAACTGTTCATCAGAGTGACGGACAGTGGGAAGAAGCTGTTTCTGTGTCTGGTGGTTTTATATATATATATATATATATATATATATATATATATATATATATATATTTTTTTTTTTTCTCTGTAAGATGTACAGCTGCTTTCTCGCCGTCATTTTCTTTCCCCGCGTGGAAGAAAGCAATCAGGCCCCAATCACGGTTACAACAGACTAACCCGAGCCGACCCTCGTCGTGCGGCTGTAATGATGATGTCCCGGCTGTAATGGTGTTCACCAAGCTCTCTGAAGCAATCCCCAGAAAATCCCCCCTGTTTCTTTGCCATGCCCTCTGGGTGGAAAATACCTCCCCCGGCTTCATCACGAGAAGTCAAACTCCATCATCTTCAAAGGTCAGCTGACATTATTGTAACATTACCGTATTATTATTGAGCTGTATGAGCTGTATTATGGAAAGCAAGGAGGACTGAAATAAAACAACCTGTGACGTGTTTCTTTTCTTCCTCGGTGAAATCCTTCTTGCACAACTCAGCAGGACAGGTGCAAAGAAACACTTCCAACATGATTATCCAAAGACGGGATAGAGAGGGGGAAATATGGAAGCTGGGATAGAAAGTCGAAATTATGAGATAGAAAGTCGAAATTATGAGATGAAAGTCGATATTATGAGATAGAAAGTCGAAATTATGAGATAGAAAGTCGATATTATGAGATAGAAAGTCGAAATTATGAGATGAAAGTCGATATTATGAGATAGAAAGTCGAAATTATGAGATAGAAAGTCGATATTATGAGATAGAAAGTCGAAATTATGAGATGAAAGTCGATATTATGAGATAGAAAGTCGAAATTATGAGATAGAAAGTCGATATTATGAGATAGAAAGTCGATATTATGAGATAGAAAGTCGATATTATGAGATAGAAAGTCGATATGAGATAGAAAGTCGAAATTATGAGATAGAAAGTCAAAATTATGAGATTTTTTCAGCAGATAACAGGAAGAAAAAGAAAAGCCAGTGCCACTGAAGCGCATGCGCACTTACTATCTCATAATTTTGACTTTCTTATCTCATCATTTCAACTTTTTATCTAAGTTACTGACAGAAATGGGTTTCATAGCAAAACAGTAAACGATGTCTTTAAAAAAAAAAAACTTTTCATCGTTGCCTTTACTTTAATTTAGTGCGACGACATATTGTTGAGTTTTTGTGGATTAGATCAAATAGTCAAACCACAAATAAGAATACACTTAACTTTTGTTTTGGCGTAAAGGGGCGGAGTTAGACAAAGTATTTCAGGGCCTTTACTTTACTGCGTGGAGACGGCTGCGCAGGTGGCTCGCGGCTAACGGTGCAAACAACGGCAACAGCGCTGCTCTCTGTTACAAGTTAAAGCACTGCACTAAAAAAATTACTAAAAAGCATCAAAATGTACCTAAAGTACTAAAAGTAAAGTACTCATTTTGCAGAATGGTTCTTTTGAGAATCACACATATATATATATATATATATATATATATATATATATATATATATATATATATATATATATATATTCTCCATGTTAGTTGTCACCTCCGTAGGCTGGTATGTGACTCTCTGATGGGCGTTTAGCTTCGGTAGCGAGATTAAGAAGGAATAAACACGTTTGCTCAAAGCCTCTTATGAGAGTGGAATGACGGACGGCTCCAAACAAGTGCCTCATTAGAAACGTCTCTTAAAGGTACAGGATCAGTCTGCAGCAAAGCATCAAGAATCAAGGTTGTCTAAAGATGGAGGAAGTGGTATTTATTAGAGTGAAATGTGTAATTGAAGTGGCGTGGGCGTTAATTAGTAAAACCTAATTCTGTGCTAAAAGCCTTTATGTCCATATATTTCACACATGAGGTGATATATTATGGACATTCATTCATAAACATGTCATTATTTACCAGGAGCTTTCAGCCATTAAAATATTTGTTTCCTTCTGTTTCTTACAATCGGCTCCACCTCTCCCTTCACCTATATCTTTGTTATTGTGACTTTCAGACTTTATGATTCACTTTTCTTTTATGCATTACATCTCCTGACCAAATATGGAATCATTTAATCTCATTTTATTGGGTGAACATTTTCTGAACACTTCCTCTTTTGGCACATATTTAGATTAAAACTCTCGTACCGGGGCTCTCTTCTGTTATCTTATCTGATTCTCTCTCTCTATCTCTATCTCTCCCTCTGTCTGTGCTTGGATCTAGCTGTCAGTCATCGTGTCATTGTGGCTCCAAAGTCTCATTTCCTGGTCAGGAATACATTAGGAGAGGGAGATGGCCGAATTACCAGGCTGTCCCTGACAATTAGAGCGGAGACGTGGTGACAGCGGGTGGCGTCCCGTCACCTGATGCCGGCCAGACACTCACACAGAGGACCGAGAAGCTTTTTACACCAACGTCCACACGTCTCCTCTAAGAATTAGAAAGAAATCGGGAAATTTGGCATCTTCATGAACTGTGGCTTTTCTTTTTTTGACTTCAACATATCAGTACCGCAAAAGTCGGGTTACAAGCCGCTCCTACGGCCGGTCAGTGTCCCCGCTGTAGCAAGCTAGTAGCGCTAACTAGCGCTGCTGCTAGCTAGCGCTGCTGCTAGCTAGCGCTGCTGCTGCTACCGGCCGCTGCTGCTACTGCCCGCGTCCCCTGGTCCCGAGCCTGGTCCCGCTACCTTCGGTGGTTTTCGGGGAGCTAGCGGAAGTTAGCGGGGAAGTAACGGAGCGCTAGCAGGCGCCCCAGCTGGCTACAGCGGGGAGCTAACGGGGACACTGACCGAAGGTAGTAGTGGCTCGTAACCCGACGTTTACGGTATGTTGAAATAAAGAAAATATTTGACTGGGTCCCATGACAGTTCCCACACACATAGTAGTGTTCATCCACATGAAGTTACCTTGAAAACCAATGCCAATATATATGTATATTTACTAAGACTATTCACAATTGATTGACATTTATAACACTCACTTTATACATTTATTATCAATGTGGGTTGTATGATTGTGGGGTTTCTTGCTCAGTTCTCTAAAAATATAAATATAATTAATAATATATACATTTAACCCTAGAACACAAACGTTAAAAATAGTCACACTATCACTAACGTCGGGTATATTTCACCCGATGTAATGTACCTGATAAAATATACTTTTCATCAAAATATATTCAAATACAACAATACAAGGCAAGTTGAAGTACTCTTCTTTTATTTTACCATATAGAACTTCTCATAAAACTAAAAACAGGTATCATGGGGGGACCCTAAAAAAAGGCTCAAAATCGGGTGAAAAATTAGGGAATCGTCAATAAAACACGCAACACAATGAAAATAACAAAACCACAATCGCTCGGGTGAAAATCACCCGACATTAGTGTTCCAGGTAAGGGGATTTTGTGCTGTTTGGATTTCTCCTGTTAAAAAGCTCACGACTCAAGAGCTGAATTATCATTAATTATGACAATTTTACACAAATGTCTGTTTGTGTAAAAATGATGAAGAGACGATGTTCTAGTTGCTTTCGTCTTTGCATGAATTGCACACCTGCATTCTTGACGTTGTGTCACAACACTCCACAGGGGTGGTCCTTAATTAATGTGCATTATGAATAAATAACTCTAAATAATCCAAGCGCACAAAAATAAGCACAGGAAGTGCTTCTTTTTTCTTTCTTTTTTGGCTTTGCAACATCTCTAAAATCAATCATTCCAAAGCCGGCTTGTCATTTCATTTGCTGTCAGGTCGTTGTAATCCCATTACATCCGCTGCTTCCCGACGTTTGATTTCCATTCCATCCCAGCCTTGTTCTGCCAACATTGCTCATAACCTTTTGCTATCAATTCCCCGGAAGCAGTGCGTTGATTGCTTGTTTTGTCTGATACGAGATGAGATGTCTTTATAAGCCTTTGAGGTTCTCTTTTATGTCACCCGCGCAAATTAAATTTCTCATATTGTATTTCCATTTTTCCGCATTGTGTTTTTATTGATTTTTTATATTTTATTATTAGATACATTTTGCTTCAATGCATCTATGTTCTATCTTAGATTAATATCCTTTGAGGATTCATTTGAATATCTCTTTAAATTACTGGTACTCAAACCTAATAAAACAGGGTTCCGACTGTCCTAGAAAAACACACACTGCTTTAAAGGAGGGATCATTTCCAGCATGCCAGTAACCCGCTGTGTTTCATCTTAAGCAGCGTGGGCTCCATTTTAAAAAGGCACTCTGATTTTACACGTGCAGATGATTTTACTAGTAATGGGAAGTAAAGCAGGGCTTTCCACGAGGATGTGGAGTAGCCAGGCCAGCCTCCCCACCTAACAATAGACATATCATGATCATATATTACTGAGTGAAGTTCCACAAGTGTTTGATAACATTTTAACCTTTTAAAATCAAATCCCCCCTAGGGGGGGAACTGAGCGATTGCTATATAAAACTGTAAATCATAGGTTGTTTGATGAAAAAAAGCCCCAAACTGATCTATTTGGATGCATTGAACACCATAAGTAATATACAAGGGAAATATATAGTTTGGTTCATGAAAAAAATAAAATGTCACAGATGTGCAGGTTCACAAATGTGCGCAAATTTTGGAGTCCTCGCCTGAATCTTCTCTGTACTAAACTTCTCTGTCTCTAACTTTGTTCTGCTTCACTTTATCAAAGTCAACCTTTGCAGAGAGAATGTTCACATATTGTGCTGTGATCTGGGTTAGAGAATGTTCACATATTGTGCTATGATTTGGTTAGAGAATGTTCACATATTGAGCTATGATTTGGGTTAGAGAATGTTCACATATTGAGCTATGATTTGGGTTAGAGAATGTTCACATATTGAGCTATGATTTGGGTTAGAGAATGTTCACATATTGTGCTATGATTTGGGTTAGAGAATGTTCACATATTGTGCTATGATTTGGTTAGAGAATGTTCACATATTGAGCTATGATTTGGGTTAGAGAATGTTCACATATTGTGCTATGATTTGGGTTAGAGAATGTTCACATATTGAGCTATGATTTGGGTTAGAGAATGTTCACATATTGAGCTATGATTTGGGTCAGAGAATGTTCACATATTGTGCTGTGATTTGGGTTAGAGAATGTTCACATATTGAGCTGTGATTTGGGTTAGAGAATGTTCACATATTGAGCTGTGATTTGGGTTAGAGAATGTTCACATATTGAGCTATGATTTGGGTTAGAGAATGTTCACATATTGAGCTATGATTTGGGTTAGAGAATGTTCACATATTGAGCTATGAATTTGGGTTAGAGTTGGACCGTACAGCTGCATCATTTCAAAGAAATAATCACCCTGAAAGTACTTTTTTTATAGACGGACTTGAAACCTTTTCATTTTTTTCTGTGTGTCATCTTCATTTACTCTTAACCAGTAACATATAGACTGATATTTATACATCTGAACAAAATCTCACATGTGTACCTTTTATTATAACACCAACATTATTCTAATAGCCCCAGTGGTTGCAGAGTTACACCCTTTTTAGTTTGGGTATGCAATTTTTTAGGAAAGGGCCTAAAAATAGGTTGGTTTCCAAAAGGACTGCAAAATTACAATGTGAGGCCGAGGGATGGCCTAAACGAAAATGAACGAAAAAAATTTAAAAACAAAAGAATCAAGGTTGGAAATATGTTATATTTTGAAAGAGGTCACGTGATACGTTACCCCAAAAATGAAACTTAAAAGTACGTTGCGGAGAAACAAGCTCAGGGCTCCCACTAATTCGGCGTAATGGTGATTGTATTTGTATGCACTTTATAACTGTCTTTATGCCGGTCGTGTCATTTTATTACGTCATATTTATTACGTCATATTTATCGCCCACACCGTGAAGGCCGGTCCGTAAAAATATTGTCTGACACGAAACCGGTCCGTGGCTCAAAAAAAAGGTTGAAGACCGCTGGCCTACACGATGTGTTACGATGACATCATCATCTCAAAGAAGGCTCTGCTGCAAAAAGCTGGAGATAATTCACCAGTTAGTTCCTTCATTAAGCCGATAAACGTCCTTCAGTGGACTGTTTAGCGCTTAATGAGCGATCGTGGAGGTGTTAGCCCGTCTAATGAGGATGACCCCGAATGTGTTTTGTCATCAATTATTATGTTCATATTTGTCAAACAATTCAACTCAATTTATTTGTATGGCCCAATATCACAGATCACAAATTTACCTTCGAAGGCTTTACAACCGAGGAGGGACTCCTCTCCCAGGAAAACGATAGATGTGCACTTCTGGCTTTGAAAGCTCCCTTCAGAGGCTTGTACTGTGATTGACAGGTGGGATACGGCGCCTCTACGTCACTCCTTCACAGTGAAAATACGGTAAATCACCGAACTCGAGGCTTCAAAGCGGTGGTCCACAAACCAACAAGGCGCGGCTAAGACAAACAACCTTTTCGTATGTACAGTCTTGAAAATACTCTTGAAAGAATGAGATCTGCAGAGCAGGTTTTTACAGCGAGAAGCGCGTTGAACTGGTGTTCTGCAGCGACGCCGTCCTTTAGCACCTGATTACCATTCTAACCGAGCCTCGCTCTGTCAACATGCGACTGTTTGAAGCTGGATCAGACAAAGAGAGCAGGCCGGACATCAGACCTCTGATCTGGCTCTCCTGTGTGCATGAGTATGTGTGTGTTAAAGTGTGTGTGTGTGTGTGTGTGTGTGTGTGTGTGTGTGTGTGTGTGTGTGTTTTGTGCTGTGGCTCTTCTACATTAAAGAGACACACTTGAGAGAGGAAAGGGACAGGTAGAAACTGGCCTTTTGATCCTTACCTTGGATGAAGAGAGGAGTGTGTGTGTGGTGTATGATGTGTGTGTGTGTGTGTGTGTGTGTCTCTCTCTCTCTCTCTCTTTGTGTGTGTGTGTGTGTGAGTGCGAGGAGATAATTGAAACTGGTGCTTCGAGTCTTTTTAAAGTGGCAGAGGTGCAAATGAGGTAAAAAATGAAAAACATGGTGGATATCATACTTTTTAGAAATATAAATAAAACAGACATCTAACGTTGTGATAGAATCCAGGGGAAAGGAATCAAGGGAATAGGGAACCAGGGAGAGGGAAGGAATGTGTGTTTCAGGCTAATCAGCCAATAAAGAGAAACTACGGACTATTCAATGCTGTAAAAGCCAAAATAATCAACGTAGAGAAACAATTCGATTACCTGTCCCTTTTTCCACCAACCGGACGAGAGATTCAAACCAACAACCTTGTGCCACACACTTTCTTCAGTTAGGGGGGAAAGTCTATTTTCGTGTTTTCAAAGGCACCGAGAGAACCGAGGGCCCAGAAAGTATTAGACTGCTCAGAGAGAGCTAGGTCATTTTCACCCAGCCTTATCCAATTGGCACTCTCAGTCAGTCGGAATCCATTCCCTTAACATCAGCTTCGACATACATCATGCTGCAGCGTGCACACACACACACACACACACACACACAACTCCATTTCCACTGGAAACATTGCCGGTGTGTGTGTGTGTGAGACACCATTTGTACTGGTTTTGTTGTCAGCCAGGGAAATAAGCATTTTCATCATGTTGTTGTCCCATTCTGTTTTAAAGTGATATCAGGACGTCATTAAGAGCCGACCCATTCTATTCTATTCTCCCTCCCGACATCAGAGAGATTGATGGCAAAAACATCAGATCCCGTCTCTCTCCCGGCTCCAAATTACACTTCAGGTAAAGCAAAGGCAATGGGGTCAGCTTGTAATCTGCAAACGCATAATCACTCTCATGCATAATAGAACGGCGCCGCGGTGTAATAATAATAACGCAGACATGGAGATAGCGAGTCGCTCGTGCAATCAGTTATTTTGCCGCAGACATTTCCATTTGACGTTTTCAGCTCTTTAACTGATGCCGTTATCCGGAGCTACTTACAGTAAAGACGCAGGCTGAAAACAATTGGGGGGAAAAACTGCCCTTTTTTTAAACACTGCACTGCACTTCCTAACTTTTTATGTTTTACTTTCTCCGCAGTCAGCTGTGGGTGTTTGTAAGAAGGGATATAGCTCAGGGTGTCACTTCACAGCTCTCGGCGGGAGGGGAATGATACTCTTCGTCTTTAGCGGAACGGAAAAAAGAAAGCGACAAGTGACCTTTAAGAAATGCTCAAAGGAGTCTAATTAGTTTCAAGAGCAAACCAGGAAAAAATGCAGATTTTTACCGCTTTTGCATGAAGGTTCGAACTATTCGAATATTCAAATATCATTTGTGCATTTTGTGCTTGACACCATCTTCTAACTGGTCAGTAGCGTGTCTTTTTGAGCTGAACTTTTGTCAGACGCCATTTGTCTATTTATTCCTGTCGCCTTAGAGAACCCGTCGAGTGAAGCCGATGCTTAAAACGTGCATTCTTTCTACTGACCACCAGGGGGCTACTCCTCTGGTTGTATAGAAGTATATGCTTCATGTGTTAAACCTACATTCTCTCTACTGACCACCAGGGGGCGACTCCTCTGGTTGTATAGAAGTATATGCTTCATGTGTTAAACCTACATTCTCTCTCCTGACCACCAGGGGGCAACTCCTCTGGTTGTATAGAAGTATATGCTTCATGTGTTAAACCTACATTCTCTCTACTGACCACCAGGGGGCGACTCCTCTGGTTGTATAGAAGTATATGCTTCATGTGTTAAACCTACATTCTCTCTCCTGACCACCAGGGGGCGACTCCTCTGGTTGTATAGAAGTATATGCTTCATGTATTAAAGCTGCATTCTCTCTCCTGACCACCAGGGGGTGACTCCTCTGGTTGTATAGAAGTCTATGCTTCATGTGTTAAAGCTGCATTCTCTCTCCTGACCACCAGGCGGCGACTCCTCTGGTTGTATAGAAGTCTATATAAATGACTCTACTTCTCTCTTGATGTATTCCCTCAGTAAACATTGTAAACATGAGTTTATGTCTCAATCTCTAGTTTCAAGTCTTCTTCAATACAGCATGATGTTCATTTAGTAAATTATGGTCATTTAGAGTCAAACAGACCATAAAGCAGGGTATGCTTTAGGGGCGGGGCTTACTGTGATTGACAGGTCGCAGGAACACACAGCAGGGTAAGAAGAAACGAGCCAGAAGCTCACAGGTCAGCCTCTCTGGCAGTCTCTGTTGATCGGGGAAGCCAGAATTTCCTGAACTCTGCACACTTCATATAACTGGATGCCAGACATGTGGAAGAAGAGCTCCTTCAACTTGATCCTCCTCATCTCTCAGCGTGGCGACCGTCTTCATGAGTGGGCTGACATGAGAGGGAATGGTTTCGTCTTTGAGCTTCTCTCAGATGGTAGCAGATATGCGATTCAGTCCGTCCAATCGGTGCAGACACACTTTGCTTGTGTGTCGGTCTGGGTGTTATGACTGTGTGTTGTTCTGATGCCAATCAGTTGTCTTCGTGCATGCGAGCGTCTGCCTGTGTTTGTGTGTGTGTGTGTGTGTGTGTGTGTGTGTGTGTGTGTGTGTGTGTGAACACATGGCACGCTCTCCCTCAGAGCCATTCCAGTGTGATAATTGCAAGCCCTCAGACTCAGACTGATTTCCACTTGTCTGCCCTGAATTTCAATAAAGCTGCTCTTTAACTTCAAGGTCCTCCATATGAATGACGAAGAGCGAGAGAGAAGGGCAGAGCGAGAGGAGAGCTCAAGCTTGAGAGACCATCATGTCCTCTTTCCGTCTCGTCAGAATACGCCGGCAGGTCAAAGTCTGCTGGCGCGGGAATTCATCAAAAACTTGTTGATTTGAGGTCAATCTTTTTTCTTTTTTTTTTTTAATAAAAGTTCTCAGTGGACGAATCTCACAAGAGTGAGGAGTTCATGGTCAACCGTACAGTTGAGTACAGTTGAGAAAAAAAGAAAATATATATATATATATATATATATATATATATATATATATATATATATATATATATATATATATATATATACATATATATATATTAGGGCCAACAGACTGACGGGAAAGCACGTCTTGTTCTGCAGTTTCTGTCCCTTACCCTTACTACTGAACAGACTGTTTATGTTGTTCCCTGATAAAAGACAAATGTTTCTTCTTCAGCATGATATTAAGCTGTTTCACATTAGAATAAAATAGTCTATAACATCTGAAAATAAATACAATATTTAATTAAATGACCAGTCATATAGAAGCATTAAAAGAAAATTAAAATACATAATTTTTTTCTTCCCTGGGATATATTTTGGATTTATATATTGTTGTTAATTAACTTGCTGTTAATCCAGAGTGCCTGCTATATTGTTCTGATAACATTACTTTAAAATAAAAGCGCGCAATACACTAGTTTTCACTTACGTGATTAATCGCAGAAAAATTATGCGATTAATCAGTTAAATTTTTTCAACTTTGCCCATCCCTAATATATATATATATATATATATATATATATATATATATATATATATATATACCGTATTTTTTGCACTATAGGGCACACTTTCTCAAAAAACGACAGTGCGCATTATAATCCGAAGCGCCTTACATATGGATTAATTCTGGTTTTGCTTACTGACCCAAGCGATTTTGTGTGGTGTAAGGCGTTCACGGCGCTAAGTCAAAATGTTTTAGTACGACTTTGGTAAACTACAAAGCCGCACCGTTTGCAGCATTACGGCTACCGTAGCCAGGACGTCGCGGAGTAATACATACTGTGCTTCACCATAATATTACAGTGTGTGTATAAGGAAAAAAATGGCACCTGTCAAAAGACACGCTTACAACGCGGACTTCAAACTCAAGGCTATCAGTCACGCAGTAGAACATGGGAATAGAGCAGCTGCGAGAGAATTCTACATTAATGAATCAATGGTACGGAAGTGGAGGAAGCAAGAAGACGACCTGCGCCAAGTAAAGAAGACCACACAGAGTTTCCGCGGGAACACAGCGAGATGGACAACATTGAACAGTGGGTTATTGAACAGAGAGCAGCAGGTAGAAGCGTCTCTACGGTCTCTATTCGACTGAAGGCAACATGGGGGACATGGATATCGATGACTTCCGAGGCGGTCCTTCTTGGTGCTTTCGTTTTAAAAGATGAGCGAGTGGCTGAGAGAAATTTACGTCAGAAGACCGGATGGCTTTTTTCACAAATCTCCGTCCCTATTGATCTGCGACTCCATGCTCGCCCATCTCACCGATGCAAACTAATTGGGAGCTTGCCATCATTCCGGGTGGATTAACTAAAGAACTCCAGCCGCTGGATATTGGTGTCAACAGGGCGTTCAAAGTTAAACTGAGAGCTGCGTGGGAGCAGTGGATGACAGAAGGCGAACACACGTTCACCAAGACAGGGAGACAGCGCCGGGCGACTTACGCCACCATATGCCAATGGATCGTGGATGCCTGGGCTGAGGTATCAGTCTCAACTGTGGTCCGAGCTTTCACAAAGGCCGGAATCATCACTGAACTGCCAGCTAACAGCAACGACACCAACTCGGATAATGACGAAAGGGATTCGGGCATGTCGGATGCCGTAATCGGCCAACTGTTAAACTCTGACACTGAAGATGAAGAATTTGTGGACAATAAACTGAAAAAGTGAGTGTATTGTGTTGTATTTTACGTGTTATAACTGAACAATTTTTTGAGTTTTTGTGAATACGCTAACGTTTAATTTAGCGGTATCAGAATGTGTTTTTTACGTGTTACAACTGAACAAGGTTGGTAGTTATCGTGAATACGCTCATTAACATTTGAATAATGTTGAGAGTTATTGTGAACGCGTTTAATAAAGTTTGACTGACTGACTTATCTGACTGTTTTTTTTTTCTCGCTTAATGTGCCTTATAGTCCGGTGCGCGTTATATATGAAAAAAGATCTAGTGCGCCATATAGTGCAAAAAATACGGTAGTTATTATACTGGTTATTATACAATTTAAGCAAAAGTGCCAGAGCACACCAAAAACAACGAAAAACGCCATTCCATAAGTGATATATTTCTTCATAATAAGGAACATAATAAGGAACATAATAAGTGTAGTTCATTAATAGTTTAGTTTAACTTTTCTGCCTCCAGGTAGAACACAGAGTCAACGTTCTTTAAAATGTTATATTTCTTAATATAAGGAACGTCTGTGATGTCACCAGGGTCCTTCCAGAGGTCATCCAGAGGTCATCCAGTCAGTTGAAGGACTTATCTCCTCATAAGTCGGCCTCTCTGCTCTTTACCGTACTTTTCGGGTTATAAGCCGCTACTACCTTCGGCCAGTGTCCCCGTTAGCTCCCCGCTGTAGCCAGCTGGGGCTCCTGCTAGCGCTCCGTCACTTCCCCGCTAACTTCCGCTAGCTCCCTGAAAACCACCGAAGGTAGCGGGACCAGGCTCGACACCCGACTTGGGCAGAGGGGACGCGGGCAGTAGCAGCAGCAGCGGGCAGTAGCAGCAGCAGTGGCCGGTAGCAGCAGAAGCGCTAGCTAGCAGCGCTACTAGCAGCGCTAGCTAGCAGCGCTACTAGCTTGCTACAGCGGGGACACTGATCAGCCGTAGGAGCTGCTTGTAACCCGAAAAGTACGGTAATTAGCGTATCTTTCTGTCGTTCCGCCGCCCAATCCTCCTCGTTCTCTGTCACCTAGTTCCTCTCCCTGTCTTTTCCTTCTGGCTTTTTACTCCAGCAGACTTCAGCACTCAGATCCTCTGTTTCGGCTTCTCCGCTCCTCGACTCTGCTCTAAATTGCCGCTATCGACAGTTATTAAGTTGCGGCGTTGATGCAACATATAGATTCTCAGATAATCACAATTGCTTGCTTTAAAGAAAGAAACGCATCACATCTGTATTCCCTCGATACGCTTCACTTAGCCGCCCTCTACTTTGCGTCCTTCGCCAATAGCAGCTATCAGACACTCGAAACGCCGCCTCGTTATTCGAGTGACGCTGACCTCCTGGAATAGCGGAGACGGCAATCACAGAGAGAATACGGCGACGCTCTCTGAAGGACGGGAGGGGGAAAAGATCACAAACAAAACCCGGAGAAACAGCTGCCTGCATTCAGATTGGCAAATTGGCCGGGCTTCTCTGTCGCGTGTTTATCGCGTTCAAAGGCGGCGCACAATTTCCCGCCGAAGAACAGTTTTACTTTCTTGTTTTTTTTTCTTCGCCTCCGCTGTTTCTCTTCATGCGGGTGTTTGAGGGAATCAAAGCCGAGAGCTCCGCATTCCCCGACGCAGTGATCAGTGTTTTTCACGGAGACCCTCTTTGATGCCGTAATGAGCCCAGTGTGGTAGGTTATTATTATCCAGAGAGACAGCGAGCGGAGGGAAGATAGATGTTGAGACGTACAGGGAGAGAGAGAGAGAGGAGGAAGTGGAAGTGAAGCCAGTGGGTGGCATGTTGGGAACAGATCATCTGAAGCAGTTAGTTTGACTCACTTTCAGCGAACGAGCAAAATGCAATTTTTAATCATCGGCGACGCATTAAAAGATGCTTCTGTTTCGACCGCACGATGAAAATGAACAGATCTGAGATGGAAAGTGCTTCTGAAGTGTGTTTTTAATGGTTTATCAGCGGGTGCTCATTTGATAGGAGACCAAAGGATAAAATAATGGCCTGTCCAGAACCGGAACCGGGAGCTAATTGAACGTCGATGTTTATTCTGTCTGTTGGCTTTGTGTCGGTCAGTGTGAACTTTATACGGTTCAGACAAAGGGAAACGCACTGAGAGTCATTCAGCATCAGTGGAGCGTGATGATCCCATCAGCATTAAGGAGATAAGGAGAGAGAGAGAGAGATTCAGAAAATGTTCACCCAATAAAATGAAAATAAAAGATTACAATTGTTTTTTTTTAAATTAAGATTTGTCCATAATCTTTCTCCGGGGTGACATTCAACAAGTTGCCTGTATAAACTGAAAATAAAATGGTGGTAAAAGAATGAGAGGTTACAACTTTGGTTTCCAAGGGACCCCCGAGGGCCGATGTGCACAACATTCATGAATATATGATTGTTATAGTAGGTTCAATATGGAGGATGATGATGTATGTCTGATTTATGTTCGTGTTTTCTGTCCTTGTCGGATTGTTCGAGAGACGGCAACAACTGTCTCCAAGTTGGTGAATAGCTCGAAAAGAACTGAGCGTTGTTTCCTCACTGGTCGTGGATCACTATTAATGCTAAATAAGTCCAACACTCAGAAGAGCGTTCTGCTTTTTTGTTGTTGACAGGACTTGTGACAAAAGTGGACAGAAAATGAACTTGGACCCCAGGGGTGCAAAGTTGCCAGCTGTGTCCACGATGCTGCAACTTGCAGCTCAGTCCCTTCTGTATGACCTCGTCAGCTGTATCACTCTCACCTGCCCACCCTGCTGCGTGCACCTAATCAGCTCAATCAGTGCACCTGGTAGTCACACTTAGGCCATCAGCTTATTCACCTGTTAGTCACACCCACCTCGTCAGCTCCATCACTCTCACCTCTCCACTCTGCTGCGTCCCTCTGGTATATAAGCTCCTCCCCCTTGTATATAAGCCCCTCCATCTGGTCTATAAGCTCCTCCCCCTGGTATATAAACTCCTCCATCTGGTATATAAACCCCTCCCTCTGGTATATAAGCTCCTCCCTCTGGTATATAAGCTCCTCCCCTGGTATATAAGCTCCTCCCTCTTGTATATAAGCTCCTCCCCCTGGTATATAAGCTCCTCCCCTGGTATATAAACCCCTCCCTCTGGTATATAACATCCTCCCCCTTGCATATAAGCTCCTCCCTCATGTATATAAGCTCCTCCATCTGGTATATAAGCTCCTCCCTCTGGTATATAACCCCCCCTCTGGTATATAAGCTCCTCCCTCTGGTATATAAGCTCCTCCCCCTGGTATATAAGCTCCTCCCTCTTGTATATGAGCTCCTCCCTCTGGTATATAAGCCCCAGCTGTTAGCGTTCTTAAAGAATACAGTTTTTTTTTTAATAGGGTATGATTGAAATATAGGGATAAGGTACAGGGGTTATTTATTTATTTTTGGTTATTTTGGGGTAAAGAGTGTAACTCTATTGTCTGATCCATCCTCCGGAGCAGAAGTGGCGGAAATGCATCAATAAGATGGACGCCAACCACCGTTAAACCACAAGAAGAAGAAGATATAAGCCCCGGCTTCCCTCACACTCTCTGCCAGATCGTTCTCTGCATTTATTCCAGACCCTCCAGCAATCACTTCCAGACTGCTCTCCCGTTGCCGACCCGGCCCGTTTAGACTTCCCCGCCTGGAACGCCGCCATAGCCTTCTGTCCCCCGACCACGAGAACTGCCTCAGTCTTTCTTTTTCCTCGGAAGCAGGATCTGTTTGATTTTTGTAAGTCTGCCTGGAATAAAGTATGTCGAAACGGTTCTGGGATCCTGTGGTTCTGCATCTGGGTCCCTAACACACAGTCTGCAGGACATTCAGCCTTTCGTCTGCTACATTGAGGGATCAATCAAGTGTCACCAAATCCAACAAAACCTCTTATTTTGTAATATTTCTGTCAAATAGAAGACACAAAAAAATGGTGTGATCTTGTTGATAAAAGGTTTGCTATGTGATGTTAACAGATAAATGAATTATTCAATGGACATATAGTATTCATGAGAAAAAAAACGTCACAATTTGACATGATGGTTGTGTCAAAATCTGAGATTTTTGACTTTCAAAATACTGTTTTGCAGAATATTACAGATTTTAAAAAACTTAAAAAAAAAAACTGACACATCAATACATTACAAGCACATAGGGCTTCATGCATGTTGTAAGTCAAGAGCTATTCAATGCAGAAGTAGTAGTCAAAGTAAGTACTCTGCCCTTTTTCTCGCACGGCAAGGTTGCCGGTAATTAGGGGTGTTTTTCACCCAAAAAAACCTAAACGGGCGGTGTTATTATTCCATTTGGAGTGCTGAAAAATCAGAGTAGCACTTTACAACATTATGTAGAGTAGGAAACGGGACAGGGAGCAAGAGGAAGGCTTATCTGAATAAAAAGCTCTTATCGTGTTGTTTCCGCCTCTCCAAGCCGTCGCCGTGTCCCCAAGGTCAACCGCTAAATAAATGTCTTCTTGAAAACGTCTTCTTGGGGGGATGTTTGCCAGCTTTCTGCAGAAAACCCTGTCCAATTATGCGCTTTCTAACTCAAGTGCTGCACCAACCTTATCCTCCACCCGCCACACGCACTAACTTTTTAACTTTGAGGGATTAAGGTAATGCATGTATTATTATAATATTGCATTTAAATGGCAAAGCATGCAAACAATGTCTCCCGGTCGTCCTCAGCAGTCCGTCTCTCGTGCTGCAGACGTCTTCACGAAACTAAAGTGCACGCACGCACGGCGTTCCTCTACACACACATGCGTTCACACACACAACCTCCCCTCCTCCCGGTAATCTCCTCCTTTTAGCGGCTCCCCTCTCCTATTATGTGGGGATTTTCCTTCTGATGGGAATTCCAGCGGCAGCCAAACCGAGAGGCCGTCTAATTAGCCGTAGATGGACGACTTCCAATGCAAGTAAACGAGCAGGAAGAAAGAAGAAAAGAAAAGAAGAAAACAAATCATTTTAACCCCTCCTCCCCGACAAGAAAGGCGGCGTCTCGTAGCGCTAATCACAACCACGACGTGAGAAAGAAGACACTTCTGCTTTCAGGCTGCATTTGCATTTGGGAAGATGAAACAATGTTTTCTTTTTTTCTTTTTGTTTGTGGCTCAAATCTGGTCTTTTCATGGCTGTCCAAACAGGTTAGTCGGGGGTCGTAGAGGTGCAGTTTCCATTTCAAAAATCCAACAGATGATTTCTTTCGGAGGCCGTGTAACTCAGCTGTTTTTTTATGAGCTGAACTCTTTTGAAAAGGCTCCAGTGGTACATGCACCAATATAATGTAATGCATCTTATTATCTAGGAGATAAGAAATGTGCCAATTTTAAACTTTGGCTGACTGGTTTGAAAACAACAGCACTGGGAGGGCTTGTGACAATGTTGTGTCAAATCATTTATTAATTGCTTTGTAAACCACCACCATTTAATTAATAATCGCAATTGCGTTTGCAGTTGCTCTGATGGCCAAAAAATCTACATTATGGTACCGTAAACGTCGGGTTACGAGCCGCTACTGCCTTCGGTCAGTGTCCCCGTTAGCTCCCCGCTGTAGCCAGCTGGGGCTCCTGCTAGCGCTCCGTTACTTCCCCGCTAACTTCTGCTAGCTCCCCGAAAACCACCGAAGGTAGCGGGACCAGGCTCGACACCCGACTTGGGCAGAGGGGATGCGGGCAGTAGCAGCTGCAGCGGCCGGTAGCAGCAGCAGCGCTAGCTAGCAGCAGCAGCGGCCGGTAGCAGCAGCAGCACTAGCTAGCGCTGCTACTAGCTTGCTAAAGTGGGGACACTGACCGGCCGTAGGAGCGGCTTGTAACCCGACGTTTACGGTACTTGAATGTTTGAAAACATGTTGCATCACCATGAACTTTGGAAGAAGTGTAAAGCTGTGATTTCAGGAAACCTACTGGAGTTTGTTGTGGAATTCAGAAAATGGAAATTCATAGTATAACTGCGGCTTGACGTGAATATTCAACTATTCGGTTATTCATTTGTTTGGTAAGTTTTAATATATTTTTTAACCCCTCACAATTACACACATGCATAAAAGACACCAAACCTTTTAGAAAATGCTTCTTAGTCAATAAAAACAAACAAAAAAACAGGGCACACCTGTCGCTAATGCTAACACCTGGTAGCTTATGCGAAGAAACACAAATATTCAGACTTCTGGAAACACCCGTTGCAAATGTTTGAACTGTGATGACCGTCCCACTGCCTTGGCGGTCGTGCTGCAGGGTCTCCGGGACTGAAGGGTCACACCTGCAAGGGTTTTTGGTCGCATCCAAGTAGTCCAAGACATGAAGAGCTCTGGCAGGAAGCCAGCGTTGCTCTACGGTCACTCATGACTTCACAGGTGCTGAAAAAAAAAGCTGAATCAAAAGCAGAATTAGCGGCCTGTGAGCCATCAGAGTGATCCTCTCGCTGTTAGTGGTCCTTTGGCCCCTATATCCACTTCTCTAAAGCACTGTTTAATACCCCTCTCTCCACCTATATCCATCCATCTTTCCCTTTATTCCCCTTCCTCCCTGCCTGCCTTTACACCCCTACCTTCTACCTTCCTTTATGAGTCCTCCCTTCCCTCTACTCATCTATTACTTTATCCTCCATTCAGCCTTTGACCTCTGTCCGGACTCCCGTCCATGCATCATGATGGAGTGTGCAAAGCTTTGAATCTCAGGGATTACCTCTATAGATTTCCTCTCCTCTGTTACTCTATTTCTCTACCCCCCATCTTCTTTTTTTAAAACTTATCTATGTACCATTTGCACTCTCTCTTTCTCCCGACATCTCATTTTCTCTCAGCATCTCTCCATCCCTCGGTGAGTAATCTCTCGCTCCACGGGAGGATGGAGAAGACTCTGAGCTTTTTGTTTTCTCTTAGCGAGGTGGTCTGTGCGGCGGCTATGCAACGACCGGTCGGAAAGCTTCATCGAGGGAACAAAATGGCTCATGGGAGAGGAGAGGATGTCGGGATGAAAACGCTAAGTTTGGTCACTATGCTGTCAATACACTCGATACGGATGCATTGATTCAAGCAGTTTAAATCCAAAGGAATGTCCATTAAAGAAAAACAATTCACTTGTTAATTTGGGAACGCGAAAAAAAATAACCTTCACCAGACATTACACACAATTGTTGAAAAAAAATGTTGTGATCAAAACCGTTAAAATTCAAGTACTGAAGTCCCAACAGATGCAGAAACAACAGCACATGAATATTTAACAGCGGCTTTTAGATCAGCATCGAGTGAATATCTTGTAAACAAGCTCAGTAATAGTGTTTGATTTCAATTCAAACCAGATTTCTTTTTTAGTTGAGAGGGTTATGATTTCAATTGTGTTTTATATTTACTGTCATTATTATGTATCAAAGATAATAAGTTAATAATAATAATAATAATTTCTGCTGACATTCGGCCTGTTTCTACGTAAAAACTGTGTTTGTTCATTTCAGCCGACCGCCTGACGCAGACAGACTCACACTGCAGGTCTTCCTGGCTCCGGGGCTCTTGACATTAAATAAGTCTGCTGTTGTAGAAGTGTTTGAAATTTACCCAGAGATATGAAAAGACCAGAACGTCGATAGATGTCAACTGAGTGTTGCTTCTGCAACGGCATGGCCTTTACTTTATATTTGAAATTTACTCTGAATTAGATTTTTGGGCGGATTGTTGATGGGGAAATTTAACGGCAGCCACGCTTTTCCATTCTCAGACTGAGGAGCGAAGAGGATTTACAGCGTGATGATGTCTGAGTGAAGGACAGAGCTGTCAATCATCAGTTGTACCGCCTCCTTGAAGCGATACGTGTCCATATAAGAAGTGGGCGTGGTCAGCGAGGCTGGAGAACCGCCGTTATGAAGCCTTGAGGTCAACGATTTTGTTGTCGTCATCTTGGCTTTTTAGCATCAGATGATGCGAAAGCGTGACGTAGAGACGTCGCATACGCCTCTGGTCATAGTAAGCTCCGCCCCTAAATTATACCCTGCTTTATGGTCTGTTTGACTCTAAATGACCATAATTTACTAAATGAACATCATGCTGTATTGAAGAAGACTTGAAACTAGAGATTGAGACATAAACTCATGTTTACAATGTTTACTGAGGGAATACATCAAGAGAGAAGTAGAGTCATTTATATAGACTTCTATACAACCAGAGGAGTCACCCCCTGGTGGCCACGAGAGAGAATGCAGCTTTAACACATGAAGCATAGACTTCTATACAACTAGAGGAGTCACCCCCTGGTAGTCAGGAGAGAGAATGAGCATAGACTTCTATACAACCAGAGGAGTCGCTCCCTTGTGGTCACGAGAGAGAATGCAGCTTTAACACATTAAGCATATACTTCTATACAACCAGAGGAGTCACCCCCTGGTGGTTAGTAGGGATAATGCAGCTTTAACACATGAAGCATCGGCTTCACTCGTCACAACCAGCCTTGCCAGTTGCCAGTACACAAACCAGCTCTATTTTTGTTTTTAACTACGCGCTAGCTGTAATAGGCCCCTGTAAAAATAAAAACATTTAAATCTAACTAATATCTAACACAAAACACAACCAGCAGTGTAAAGGCAGCACAACAACTAATGGCCGACTAACTGATCGATTAGGGAATATGGGGGGATGCTGTTAATGGACAAATGTTCCTTCTTTCTCCCCACTTACACTTCCCTATAAGCACACATCCTGTGAACTTTCATTAACACACACACACACACACACACACACACACACACACACACACACACACACACACACACAACGTTAATCTTGCATACGCTGGCTGTGATCGATGGATGTTCGGGCTAATGGTTATAAATGCATTAGCACCAAGACCTAATCAGCAAAAGCACATACATTTATGCACATAGTTGAGCACGCACACACACACACACACACACACACACCCTAATCGTAATCTCGTTCAGAGTTCTTCCGCTTCAATTTCCCGTTGCGTTTCATTTCATGACTAAGTCATGAGTCGCCATGTTTACAGAGCTCACGTTTCAGCGCTCCATCATCAGCGAATCGAAGGAGGAGCGCAACCATTCGTCAACGGAAACAAAAGCTGATTTTTGTGTTTGGCTACTCATTAAAATGTGGTTTTGGTCGCAATTCATCAACGCGAATGCGGAGCAAAAAAAAAAAGAAGAATGAATGCACTTCAAATGCAAAATTAATCCGGAGCCGTGTTTCATTACGGAGCGCACGCGGCCCCTTCGCCGTCGGTAATGGTGCGTAGATGAAAGGAAGCGTTCTCGCCGCTAACCTTGTCCTTAAATTGATACATTGAGCTACTCGTGGTTTTAATGTTTCTACTCTCACGTATGATTTATGTATGTGTGACGTGGTTGATTTCTTTTTCATGTATTTCTTCTTTTTACGATTTATTTTTGTTTGCATTTTCTGCTTTATTTTGAAAGTGACCCAGACAGGAAAGGCAGGGGACAACAAAAAGGGACTCGAACGCCGGTCCACTGCAGAGGTTTAATGGTACCCACTGCTCCCAGTGAGCTACTGGGGAACCTACCATGTATTCTGTCTAAATGTAAGTGCTTGAAAGGTCTTTTTCCTGTCTGGAGTGATGAAATATTCCATTTTATGATGGAGGAACGTGCCCTTCACATCATTTGTTGATGGAAATCACCCATAAATAAAAACGGTGCCCTTTTTGAACGATTATGTGCAGAGTAATTTCTTCTACCAACATGCGTCACATGATTTCATCTCATGCTATTCCAGATAAACATGAACCTTCGTGTTTGAAACACATTGAACGTCCCACAGAGAGATAAGTAACAGAGTGTAAGCCGTACATTTAGCCTCCAAATACAAATCCAGTGTTTTTCAAAACTGTGTTTTCAAAACCAACCGGGCATTGCAGTAGAATTAATACAATGTTTTTCTCCTCCACTCTCCCTCTGCGGCAAAGCTGGATTTTTTTTTATATCAGGCTTTTGTTTGCATATGTAATGCCATCTAAGCTCATTGTGGTAAAACTTCAGATTAATTTCTGAGGCTAAGAAGAGACTTGAATTATAACGGAGAGCAGAGGGGAGATAAAGAGGGAGAGAAACAAAACAGAGACAGCCGGGGCCGCGTTATCGGAAGAGCATTACTGTACCTCGCGGGCTCTCGGGCACGCGGCTCCGGCAGCTTTGGTTATTGATCGAGCGACGCGCTCACGGCTCTCTGCCAAGAGGAGAAGGTCACATTATACAACTTATGGTCGAGGAGGCCAACGTGTCACCTCCAAAAGTACACTGCAAATGTCAGGACGTCGCTCCCGTTCTGTGTTTTTGGGGGACATTGTGAGGCGTTAACCTCACGGTTGTTGAATTTGTAATAATGTATATTTTATGTAATTTGGAACATTTTAAACACTGACGGAGAAATAAGATATTGTGGATTATGGCGAGAAAAATCGTATTATTTCATGTCGTCGTTTCCTGATGGCGTTGATTCTGAACCAGCTGCTTTCTAAATATTATTAACAACGAACTGTAGTTTGCATCATTTCGTTGTCACAGTGGTTGTACTATTGTACTATGTGCAATGACAATAAAGTTGAATCTGAATCTGAAAAATTTCGCTTCTGTACCTCGTGTCGTGATGAGCGTGTCTAAAAGAGAGTTATTATTTTTGTTTCTTTTAGAGGAAGGATTTCCGTCTGAACAGTTTAATACAACACATATATGATTGATAAACATCAGTGTTTAAAATGTTCCAAATGATCTAAAATATACATTATTACAAATTCAACAACCGTAAGGTTAACGCCTCACAATGTCCCCCAAAAACAGCACTCTCAAGCTCAGCCTCTTAACACCGCTCATATTTTTATGTTTTACAATACCTCATAAATGATATGAATTGGTCCTGGAATCAGATCCCATTTTATCAGCACTGTGTGATGTCAGCTGTCTATTTACAGAACTTGTGATGGGAGCTTGTGGCAGCGTCCCGAGTCTCGCCCTACAATCATATGTAAAAAAAAAATCCTGCAGAAAGATTAATGACATACAGTGTGCATATGAATGAGTCTCCTTTGTGTTGTTGTGTGTGTTCTTTTAAGCACACAAAAGTGCTTTTGTGCAGAACATGCATTTGCGTTGTGTTTGTGCTCTAAGACGTTCCTGCTGGAGAGATGTGATCCTCTTCCTCGGGCATTAATCACGTATATATTACAGAGCGTTGAGCAATAATCATGTTAACAATTACTCAAACGTGGATTCAGGTTCTCAGGATGCTATTTAGTAGCCAATTACAATTCCTCCAATCATAAACAAACCAACAGGAAGTTGCACAGCAAGGTGAAACTGCACTGTGCAACTTGTTAATAGTGCAATATTCATAATGGTTATGCCTCACATAAATCATCAGCCCTAAAAAAAGAAGAAAAAAAAGGCGAGTGCTTTGGAATCGTATTACACGTCTTGTTTACTTAGTACAATAAGTTATAAATAAAATACTACAAGCGTAAATAATACCCATAATGCTGCTATATCAACAGTCAGCTAACGTTTGTAGCCCACTAAATAAAAGGCTAGCTTCTGTTTACTGTGTATAAAACTAAATAATTCAGTTCCACACAGTTAAATGAAATGTTTACACGTCATGTTTTAAACCGCCACCCTGTGACCTCGTCACACAGGAAACAGAGACGTAGTTTTAGGAGTCCTCGGCAAACAACTTAAACTCTGTCATTGAGGTACGAGGTCGTGTTGACAATTTCAAGTCGTAATCATTGGCAGTATTAATAATCAGTAAAGCACATGAAGAGCATAAAGCTTGTGGCACTTTCAATAAATTGGGGGGAAATCAGTTTTTCGTTGCTGGGCCTCGTCTGCCTGTTGGTATTCGATGGATTGCCAGATGATTGAAAGAAGGAATTTAGTCAGCAAACACATTTACTGACCTCAATGGATGAATAAGAAACTGAACATCCGAGTAAATGAATGAATGAATACATGTAAATACATGTAGTGTCTCTACTGGAGGCCGTACAGGGAAAGTAAAGTAGGCCGAGTGTATTCTTGTAACTTGTAGCGCTTTCCATGGGAAAAACCTCAATTAGATGTTTTAGACTTTTATTCATAGATTTTGTATTATTTTTATTAACCGATTTGGTTATCACTCTAATCTTTCTGTCTTACAAAGCATTTCTGCCGCCCCTCAGCAGCCTCTGGTCCGTCCTAAGCCAAACGTGTTTCCACATAATGATCAATGATCCCGTCTCGCTGAACACAGCAACAATTCCCACTGAGTCCATTGAACGCACGTTGGCTGATGAAGCAATCACTGTTTTCTTTTGCATAAAGCCTTAATCTTTAGAAAATGAATTTGCCTCACGGTTTACTGTAACGTGTACATGCAGCGGTGACTGATGGCGTGCAGCTTCTCCAGCTGCATTGCATTGATCTTGTTTCAAGATTTACAGTTAATTTCATGGCTTATGGAAACGTGTTGAATGAGCAATGCCCATGTGTTTCCATTTGGTTTTCCACCCTATAGTGTTAATATCACTATTAGTTATCAAGTTGTGATGGCATTGGGGAGGTGTTATATTTTGCATTTTTACTGCCTCTATTGCTGAGGTTTGAGTGGTTTATGTTCTTGATTAAATAAAAGAAAACACATCATATATTGTAAAGTTTGAGAAGGGACCTGCCGTGGTTGAGAGACTAAAAACAGAGCTAGCAGGAGAATGAATATCGCCCTTACTTCCACCTGGTTTCCAGAAATAATACATTAATAATACTAGCTCTTTGTGTTTGATGTGTAAATAGGATCAGTGTTGACAGTCAAGTGTCCATAAATAACTGAATGCAAGTTTAACATCACCCTCTCCAAAGGAAAGCTTTCTCAGATTACCACCGTTATTATTCTACTGTTGTAGAAATAGCTGTTTAGTAAAAAGTATATCGGTGTATCTTAGTTCTCTTTATTGGGATCTTATTGCGGCATTTGACAGCGTTGGTCATGCAGTGCTAATTGAGCAGACGGTGGATATTGATGAACAGAATGTTTTTCTGTGAAAATATGCCTTGTCTTCCTCAGCCAACGCACCTTGTGGGGTCCCTCAGGGCTCATTTCTAGTCCCCATCCGGTTCCTCGTCTACATATTCTGTTGCCAGTATGGATGCCAGAGATTGTTTTCCTGCTGCTATCAAATTCTGAAGAACTAAATTCTCAGACCCTGAATCAGAAATGTTCAGATTTGTTCTATTTTTCTAACTAAAAGCAAAGTATTATACTATTGATACCTGTTTTGCAACACTTTTTTTCTCGCTCAAAAAGTTTCCACTGGTCTGAATGAGGCATGTTTTCCATCAGTGTCTACTGGCCGTGGGGCCGGCGTACTTATCATATTCTTGTTTCCTTCTGGGAAAACCCACATCATTTCCCCAACCCTCAAAACAAACAAAAACATCCATATGTGAGGACAATCAGCACCTGACGGATGGGAAGTTTTCAGGTGCTGATTGGTAATATTATTTATTCACCATTAGTTATTCTTGTCAAACCCATTAGTCTATGCATATTGTCAATATGCGTATAGAACTGAACTTTGCGTTGATTAGTTTAACCACAAAGACTTAACAAACACATCATTTGGGATATATGTTGTGTTTATGTGGTGGTATAGCACAGCAGGATAATAAGGATGAAATATATCAAACGTCATGCAAAAATATCCGTTATTTTAGAAAGTCTAAGTCATCAAACTCATGGTTCGGATCGTTTCACAGATCGGATCAGCACGAAAGAAAAAAGGGAGCAAATATAACTTTTAGAGATCCTCGATCAAGTTTTCCTTTGCCGTAGATAACATTTGCCGATCATTGCTGATCCATATTGTTTGATTATAACAGCTGGTCTACAAGGCTGCAGATTATTATTTCTTTTAAATATTTTTTACATTTCAACCACTCTGAATTCTAAATATTATCATTTTACTTGTGTTATTGTAATCTACAGGGATTTTCTTTCTTCATAAAAACACACAATTCAAATGATAAGGAAATGAAAGATTGTATTTTTATGGATTAAAGCAAATGCCATTATTAGTTCTACTGATGCATTATAAGCTGCTTAGAGCTTTGTGTAAACAGTTAATAATTCATCTCTAATATCTATTGATGTTGTGAAAATATCTCCTTGTGTGAACATGTGAAAAAAGCATAAATGTCGATGTCCTGATCGCAGATTTGACCGAACATTGATGGATAACGATCGCCAGTAAAACCTTTATTTCACACTGTGATGTTGTCTCCCAGCGTGCATCCGGCAGACGGCAGCTGGCGGCCCAGTTCAGAACCAACCAGTCGACACGGAGAGGATTCTCATGCTGATATTCTGACAGAAAACCATAATATAAATGATCCCGTGTCACTCTTGCGTATCATCAATCTGACGATGCGTTCTTCAAGTTGTTGTTTTGAGCTAAAAAATCATGCACATTGCTTTTTAATGTATCCGTTTCACCCCCCGACCTCCGTCGACTATATTTCTATGTCGGTTTGTGGTTTCCTGCCTCTTCTCAAAATGGCCGTGAACTATCGCTGGTGATGGATGACTCGTGCTGGACTTCGGTCGATGAATCTGTAGATGCAAGGTGGCTGTAGCCATTATTCGATTTAGAGGATCAACAGAATATAAATCCTTCACCAATTATAAACACAGAGAAACAAGCTGGTTGATACTGGGCTTAAATCTTGAGGATTAAGGTCACTGGTTTTGTTGATGTCGATTCAATATTAAACACAACATATTGGCTTTTGTCGAATCATACCTTTACTACAACAAACAACAATGAGATGCCGACACTGAGCATGCATTACAATAAGCCTAGAGAACACAACCGAGTCCTTTTAGCGTGGCCGCTTCATAAATGTTGTTATTGTTGAGCCATAACAAGGCTCTTTGGCTTTTACCGCCGGCAGTAACTTAGAAAAGCCACAAAAAGAGAGCCTGCCGTGCTCTTTGCTGTGGGAGAGAGAGAGAGATTCCTTTCAGTGGCTCCGGTGACAGAAATATTCAATTTGCATGCATTTTGTATCGAAGCTAAGAAAAAAAAGGTGAGGGGGCAGACGGAGAAACAGAAGAAAAAAAAAAAAAGGTTGAGGAGGAGGAGGATAAACGAGAACAGAATGTGCACTTAATCTTTATTTGAGCCGACCCCGTCTTGTGTGTGAGAGCAGAGTGGAATTGGTTTGTTTCTAATTAAAGTCGTGGAAGATGCAGCTTCTCAACAAATGTGTTTGGCTGGAAGCAGCAGGCGAGCACAAGAACAGGCCACAAATACACCAGGTTTCCATTCCGCCGAGGCCTCTCTGTTCGCCGTCTTAAACGGGACCTTGTGGCTCGCAGTGTCTCATAAATGTCTTGCTCCCTCAAATCCATTGCTGTCCATGCAGATGCATTCACGCTCAAAAGGGAGAGCGACTCCGTCCCGGTGCACAAGCGTTTTTCACATGTTTTTTTATACGCAACATGTGAAGAATCCCAGAGTCTCCATTACTGGCCTTTGCTTGAGTCCTCCCCCCCCCCCCCCCCGCGCTGTAGCCAGCTGGCGCTCATGCTAGTTCCCCCGCTAACTTCCGCTAGCGCTCCGCTAGCTCCCCGACAACCACCGAAGGTAGCGGGACCAGGCCCGGCTCGACACCCGACTTGGGCAGAGGGGACGCGGGCAGTAGCAGCAGCAGCGGGGAGCTAGCAGCAGCGCTAGCTAGCAGCAGCAGCAGCGGGGCGCTAGCAAGCTCCTAGCTTGCTACAGCGGGACACTGACCGGAGGTAGGAGCGGCTTGTAACCCGACTTTTACGGTATTTGCAAATGAGTATTTGGCATCATTTATTTGTCAGGCCCTCGGTGTCTGAAGGCTTTTATGTGGAGTCAAAAATCATTACTAGCAATTATTGTGATGTTGCATTGAAGTAATATGATAAATCTGAATGTTTGAATTTTTTTTGGTTTGAATTCAAACCCAACATTGTGTGGTTGGAGATTTTATTTTCACCCTAAAATACCAAACCAGACCGGTGCTCCAGGGCTTGTTCAGATTGTTTTGCTAATGTTTCAGATGGTTAATGAAACTGCTTCAACTTCATGAAGAAAACGTCGTCATATTCAACTTCTCTCATATGTGTCACACATTTGGCTCGAGGTTTTAGATTACTGGTCTACGAATACACACCTGCAACCAGAGCCAATGAGTCCCGTGTGTGTGTGTCCATATTTAATATTTGCTTGCACATCTTTCCTTTGTTCTTACCTATATATATATATGGTTTTGTTTTTACACTATTGCTGATGTTTATTCTTCAAAACACCTACAATTATGGGACGTATACAGTAAGTATAGCCTACATTTTACCTGCAAAACTCACATTGTAGTGCCTTTGATCGTCATCTGTGATGTGAAAACATTCATTTCGACAGTCGAAGGAGTGAACATTGTATTTTGTTTTAGAACTCCAGTGTCGTATTAACATGTTCACATCATGTGCTCTGTGTTTGTTCGCCCAATGCATGATTTGACAATGTGATATATTCAACACATGCAGCAATAAAGCATCCCTGCATCACTACTGAAAGAACACACACACGCGCACACACACACTACAGATGTCGTCATGACGAGGCCAGATGTATGTCTCTGTTTGATGTTTCCTGGTTTGTCCAGATGGGACAGAGCTGGAAATGATCAAGAGATGAGACACGATGAGAGATGGAGGGAAATATGGAGGAAAAATCACCTGTGTGTGTATAATCATCAATCAGCAATTTGTGAGACATGTGAGCAACATCTGTGTGTGTGTGTGTGTGTGTGTGTGTGTGTGTGTGTGTGTGTAAAAGAGTAAAAGTAATGGCTTGGATTAAAAAACTACATAATTGATAGACTTTTCTTTCATATCCCTGGTTGTACAGGAAAGATTGATGGAGAAAAAGGCATCGAGACAGATGACAAAGCTGGTTTGGTTTACAGCATCACATCATATTTAACTTAGACGTGATCTGGAGATCATTTTTATTCTTCAGGTTGCGCTTGCAGTCAATTTATTTGGGGGAAAAAAAGACAAACGTGTGTTTGATTAAAGAGTGAAAGCTTGGATTCTTGGATTTCTCCTGTTCTGTTTCTGTGCGTAAGGTTTTCACCTGTAAATAAAGTTTTGCAGATCAACGCATAACAGCAGCATATATTTTCCTTTAGGATTAAGCTTGGTTTGTATTATTAAAATGTTAATAATTTAAGTATTCCACGACCGGTTTATTATTATCGTGGCTCTGATGTCAGCATTCTTTCTACTCCTTTCTTCATTCATTTGTGTCTCTACAAATTGTTTGCATGTTCCAGTATACGGCGGACAGGACTGGTCAGAAACCATTAACATTTACGTGAACATTATAGTTACAATCAAAACCATTTTAAATTCCAAAGCGTCTCTCGTAATCTCACGCGGCTCTGTGATGATTGGTCGTCCTTGACCTTCTGCTGTCTCTAACAATAAGGCCTCGGCTTTTAATTAACCCCGTTGGTGGCTCTGAAACATAAGAGAAATACTTATTAGAGACGCACCGGCTTATGCTAATTAGCCTCATTAGCGAGGGCGACCTCATATCAGGGTTATTGTTGCTTCCAATGAAAACCACATTCCTGCAGTTTTTTTTTTATTACCTTTTTAATGGAATCAAAAGTTTATCTGAGCAGTGATGTGCTGAGTCATCAATTAACATTGTCCAGTCAGAAACATGCAGTGACTTTCTTCAACTTTTTTTTAACTAAAATAAAATAAATAAAATATATAAATAAATAAATAAAATATATATAAAAAAAAAAAAATACAAATTAATTAATACAATAAAACATGTAAATAGAAAACGAGGACACCAAATCATTATTACAGTTCAAAAGTCAATCGTGGTTACAAGACATTTGTTCCAATGTTTCCAAAAACACTTTGTGTTGGCTCAGTTAAGCCAATATATATTTATGGAGACATTCCTCTCGACATAGCAGGATGCTGGTCTGTTTAAACAAGTGTAAAGTCCATGTTCATAAGAGTCAAAGCTACCATTAAAGAGACACGGCTGTTGGGAATCAATCCTCCATCTTCCTCTGCAGAGAGAGAGATTTACCTCTCAGAGGTGAAGTCCTCTGGCTTTGGGACTCGTATCGCGTTAAGGCCCAGGCCTCCTTCTGTCTGCACGACAATATGAGCCCGGCTCCCTCAGGGATCTTATATCTGGAATGCAAAATGAGTATTTGATTTAATGATTCGATCACAGCTGGCTTGAATGAAATCATTGACTCTTTATGTACACGAGGCCCGGCGCTCCCTCTGTCACCGCCTGGACGCCGCTCTGGATACGCACTGTGTCTTTGAATGTCGGAGCTGAAGCATTACATTCCCAGGATGCACCTGAACCGCTGCCTCGCACTCTCTCTCTCTCTCTCTCTCTCTCCGTCTTTGAGACGTGAAGTGATGGAAGAAGGACCCGAAGGACTTTCCAATGCCCAGCCTGAGAAAGCGCCATCTTTAATGGACACTATTCTTAGAGGATTTCCCACAGGAAAATATATCAGCAAATTTGAACCCTGTATCCAAATCAAATGCTTTTTACATGAAACCATATATATATATATATTTTTTTTTCAATAAAGGCATCTCTGGATTAGACAGGGTTTAAGATATTCCATCCAGGGGGTTTCTAAATATAGACCTTTCATATTCAAAGGACTTGTGTGAGCAGTCATCACGGCTACCTGTTACCGAGTAGCATGCAGCTAATGAGCTTTTAGTATAGAAATGGAAGCTGTTCAAATAATGTATTTTAAAACTCCTTTGAAGGCAAATATGAATGTTTCTTCTGCAAGCTGCATGTTTCTAAAAGTCTCTTTGTCGTGAACAAAACCAAAAGTTACACTTTCCCTTATTACGGAACACTATAGTGTCGATGGGTGATTTTTTTAATACATTTTCATCGTTTTAATACACTTTTCTCTTGTGTAAAACCAACAAATCTTCAAATCACGTGACCACCAAGGGAATCGAAAGGCGCGGCGCAAACATTGTTTCTCGGTTTCGCACGAGCGCGCCGCGGCGATATTGGAGCTAACGGTGGAAATTCACAGCCCCGTGATTAGCTGATGAATGTGGGGAGGGGGAGCAGAGTCGCAGAACTAAAAGCCCTCCAGCCAACTGGAAGAGTCGAGATAATCACATATGTACGCGTAGCCATTTGATATCAATACAGTGGGATGGGAAATTTCCTCATCCGGAAAAACAAACAGGAATGATGAATCGAGGACGGAATTACCATTAGAGGCATTAAACGTGAGAATCCTCTGAATAATTCAAGGTGCTTGTTCTTGTGGGGGCTGCACAGTATCTCTGTGATGGAAGCAGTCTCACCATATATATATATATATATATATATATATATAACTATATATATAGACACATTTCCAAGGTGGTGTTATGTACACAGATTACCCCGGGGGGCTTTTGTATAATTAGAAGGATCTTCCGTGACACCTGCGGATGTCCTGCTGTCAAAGTAAATACTGATGACCTTTTTTTTTTAGCCCCCCATGTAAATTGATGAATTGTGCCGAAATCCTGAAGTTCTTTATATCAGCGATCGTACAATTTTCAGTGTCTGGCTCAAGGACACCTGCATGTGACATGAGGCTGACCTGTATTAATATAATTCAAATAATTACTCTCATCTTCCACTTTATTATACTGTGTTGCTGAAGAGCTAAATAGAGAGTGTTAAATTATATCAACACCTACTTTACACAAACTGAATCTTACAATAAGTGTGATCTTGCTTTTAAGTTACAATTAGCAGTGTAACCCTGTGAATGCTAATTATTTTGCAGATTTTATAATGATATATATATAATTTAATAAAAAGCAGTTTGGCTTCGTATTATCAGCCAATAATTTATCGGCTGTAATTTTATTATCAGAACAACACCTATACACAATAATATACATTTCCTCTTATTGGCCAATTATTTGCCACAGTATATATCTTACTTTTTCCCCCTTTGATTATATTTATACATTTTCAATTACACCAGTTTTAAATGAAAGACATCTCCAGCAGAACTAAAAAAAAAGACATTTCCATTAACACCGATTCCTCAGCGCAACCTTTTACCTTCTAACAAAGTTTTGTATTAAAAAAAATAAAACAAGGTTCAGAGCCCGCTGGGTTAGAAGAGCCAAGAAAAGCATCTCCATTACACAAGATCACCCAAATATGAAGAACAAAGGTAATATGTTTTAATTAGCCAGCAATGACGACTGAAGGTAATATGTTCTAATTAGGCAGCAATCAACACAGAAAGAACTATATGATTAAAATAGCTATTTTTTTGACGATTGAAGGTGCTATATGTTTTAATTAGCCAGCAATGGAAGACTGAGGGTTATATGTTTTAATTAGCAGCGTCCCCAGTGGCCTTAAGGGCTCGGGGCTTAAACATTAGGTAGAATGTTAATCAAACCTGCGGAAATGAGACTAATTGTTTTCATACAGCAGATCTCCTGTGGTATGGCAAAAATAATCCTGAGCTTCAGTAGTCAGAGTTATAGGTACAACTAGTGGTTGACCTACTTTCCTCTGGTCCCAAGTGACCTGTGTGCTTCGGCAGGTATGTACACACTACTCCCTCCCACGTGACCGTAAAGCTGCATCCTGTTTGGGATTTTTTTACAGGAACAGAAAAATAAATAAATAAATTGCACGTGTAATTTTGTAGGACAGAGATCTGACAGTTTCCCGAAATATCTCGATGATTCCTCTCTCCGCGCATTCAAATACTCTTTCATCCCTGAATACATTTACTTATTTAGATATCAGCTGAGCTACTATCAAAACAAGCTGCACAAAAGAAAGATCTCGTGCTTTTTTTTTGCTGAATGAACTATCCTGTTTATGATTACCTGAAACTTTTAAACTTTCTTGATTAAAGCTACTACGAGAAACTCTCACTTTGTGTTGATTCTGGCGGCCCCTGTGGACAAAAGCGGTAGTGTTTCCGAGCACCGGAGTCCCTTTTAGAAAACCTCACACTCCAGCAGTGTGGTTTCAGAGAGGAGACAGGTTCTGTAAATTACATCATATAGAAGGACGTTCCAGAAAACTTGTGTGTGTAAGTTACAAGCTAGTATTACAATTTATCTAGTTTATTAACTTTCGTGATGGCAGAAGATGACAAATACACCAGGAATAGATTTCCCATTACGCACAACATCCATTTACTTTTGTGATTTCATGCTGCCTTCACTTGTTGTTTGTTTGTTTGCAACGTGAACTGGAACATAAGACGTTGACCCCGGCAGAATATTCTCCCCAAGATGGAAGTTCTCAACTCTTGTTGATGAGGTTATTATTTATGACTATATTTGCGTGTGATGCGGCACTCGCTCGCCTCAGCGAGAACATCTATATGATTGAATTATTAACGAGGTTACCGCGAGGTCGTGAATCACGCTGATTGTTGTTCACACATAACATCACACAATAATTTCCTCGTTCAATAAGTCATCTGTTTCCTTATTTATGTCACTACTCTGCTGTTGCTTTTATACCTCACTGAGAGGAACAATGAAGTGTTAACTTTAAACTGTCCAACAAAGTGAGTATTATGTCTTCATTTTATTGCAGAAGTTCCTACACGGTACGAGAGTCGGGTGCTGATGCAAAACTGATATGAAGTCTGATTTCTTCAGCATTTATCTTTGCACACGAATGCAGCGCCGACTTCTATCGATCATCTTCGACAGCTACACAAGGCGACCTGCACGGTGACCTATTTGAACTAAGTTTACATTCTGCAGAAGTTAATCTTGATAACTATAGAGCAACACGTCGCTTTGGATAAAAGCGTCAGCTAAATGAAATGTAATGTAATGTAATAACGTGCAGAGATGAGCTGACGGGAGGCGGGAGGTAGAAAACCGACATTTAAGAAATCAAAAAAACACTTTCAAGTTTGTGATGTGGGATAAATTGGCTAAAACATGCATCAACACCCGTTTGATCCTTTCACCCCAATTAAATCAGAGTGGATCGCCTCCATCACTTTGGTACCCAAGTAGACGAGCTGTGCCCAATTACCTGGTGGATATTCAAGACTCTCATGTGCACGTACGCACCCCGACATCAAGACCAGTCCACAAAGACGCCCCCCATATATATATATATGTGTATATATATATATATATATATATATATATATATATATATATATATATATATATATATACACACATGCATAGACATGTGCCTTGTCAACTCTGTCTGTCTCTCCATTTGATTGGATCAGATACTTCAGTCTCTGAGTGTTTATTTGCAACAACACATGTGTTTGTGCTCTCTGACTTTGTGCATTCATTTGCTTGGCTGTGTGTGTGTGTGTGTGTGTGTGTGTGTGTGTGTGTGTGTGTGTGTGTGTGTGTGTGTGTGTGTGTGTGTGTGTGTGTAAAGGATCGTTTGGCTCCACATGACGGCTTTTTAACAGGGGTTGCTTTGGGGTTTATGGGTTCCATAGCCGTACACGTACACACACACACACACACACACACACACACACACACACACACACACACACACACACACACACACACACACACACACACTTTCTCTACCTCACTTTAACTCCTGTCCAGAGCCTGTTAAATTGATATCACCTCCACTCAGCCACATGGCACAGTGGGCTGTGGCTGTGGGAGAGAGAGAGTCAAAAAACAGAGCAGTGTCCGGACCCGACAAACAGGTGCAGGCAGACAGGCAGACAGGCAGTCAGACAGACAGGCAGACAGACAGACAGGCAGGCAGTCAGGCAGACAGACAGACAGACAGGCAGACAGACAGGCAGACAGACAGAGGGAGACGCGAAGAGAAAAGTGGTGACGCGATAACGGCATGAAGAGAAGCCGTGTCGGACACAGAGAGAGAGTAATAACGAAGAGAGAACATGTTGGAAGGAAAATAGAAGTGAGAAATAATGGAGTCAGATTTCGGCTCTGCCCCCATTGCAAAAAGCAAATACCTTTTCTGATTGTATTTCTTTCAGCACCAATGGTACGTGCGCGTGTGTTTGTGTGTGTTTTTCATTTTTAGACAGAATCTGAAAGGAGACCACGGCGTCCAGCTGGATTTGATGCGTCATCCTCGGACTGAAAAAAAAAAAGGCGTTCAGCTGTGAAGAATTAGTTGGCTGCCTCACTGCAAATTAAAGCAAAAAACACACAACAGGCAGAGCACATCAGCTGTGGATAGTTGACGTTTCAGGACCGAAATGGAACTTTGATGTTCAGATTTCATTCATATGATTCAATAAATGAAGCAAATAAAGAAAGATTGTTCTGGAAAGGGCCTTCAGTGTTTTGAACAATTCGCCTTTGGAAAATAGTTCTAGCAAAGTCAGGCTGCTGTTATTGTCAATGCGTAAATACATATTTAATATTAATGAGTATTTCATAACCTTCTGTTGGTATTCGTTTGCATGAACTGTTTTTGTATCTTTGGAGCACTATTAGCACAAAACACTTTTCACAAAACAATTGATTTTGTATCAGTTATTACTAGTTATATGTTACATTTATAACTTTATTTTAATTCCTCTCTTCCTGTAAAACCTCACTGCATTTCCAATGACTCATCTTGAACTTGGGGGGCGTATACTTACATTTATACAATGACTTGTGATTTGGGGCCAAGCTGTACCCGAGCATCAGCTCGTGGGTGCTAGAAGCTGGTAGAGCGATGTCATGGGTCAGAACATGTGTGTTTACATCTGATTTGACTAAAAACAGTGTTTGCATTTTCAAAAGAGGAAAGCTTCAGCTCTGATTCGTTCATCTCTGCCGTGTCCTCCATCGGGGTTGAAGGAGGCGTGGCTTGAGGCCATCGGGGCTCATCATCAAGCTGACATGTGGGCTCAGCCACGCCCACTTTTGGAGTGATCCATCAGTTCTGTCGGATTTTAAGCAGACTCCTCTCGCAGCTAAACACCTGTCCACATATTTCACCTGGAAACACAGCACACTGAAGTGAAAGTAAAACTCTCTATGAGCCGTAACCTTTAGCTGTTCCTCGGTGTGTTCCTCATCCACGCCTGCATGAAGCGTGTTGTTGACATCGAGCTCCCCTCACAAAGGTTAATGAGACCGGGCTAATGTGTTGTCAGTATATAATGCATTTCATCTTTTTTTTTTTTTTTGCCTGTTTGTTTGAAATGTTACCGAAAATCATTACAGCGCGTTAACATCAAAGGCCCCAACACGCGCTCAGAGTTAATTAACGTCAACGCTCCCTGAAGAAATGCCAGCCAGCCTCAGCACCGGCCGCACGATAAGCGCATTATCACAATGTTTTGGAGCGTTTATGCTGATGTGAAAAAGAAAAGAAAAAACGCCGCGACGGGTGATTTATAGCGTCAAACTCTCTAATATTTAACATTTTGTGCAGGACCTTCAATCACAGCCAAGCTGCTGTTGACGTCGCGTACGGAGGCGGGACTCTGTTGCGTCACGATGCAATAATGTCGCGACAGGAACACCAGCGCGCTGCTAAAAGTAATACTTTGAATAAAAGAAAGAAAACAGATGTCCGTGTGTTCATTAGCAGCGGACACAGACTGTGATAAATGACAAGCGGTTGTGGTATTATCCGTGTCAGCCGACCCTGTTGCTCCTTTCGGGGTGCAATAGCACGGGATAATAGCTTCTCAATTATTCATATTGCCCCCATGCGCTCTGCGGAGGATACTGTCATACAGCCGCTATATGTCTTGATCTAATTAGGAGAGAGAGAGAGAGAGAATACAAAAAGGGAAGAACTGAAATGAGGAAGTGGTGTTTTGCCTGGAAGCTTTGTAAACAGTGTTTGTTGTCGACTACTTCCTGAGTCTCTGCGTGACTTCCACATTATGTGGATTGCGTGTGTGAGTCTATAGGCTATATGTGTCTTATTGCATGGAAATGTGACTTCATCATCGTGTTAAAAGCTTCCTCCTTGGTCTTCCACCGGTTGAAAACTATCAAAAAGGTGATTCACGTGAAGACAGATAGTTTTTTTGTGTGTCAGATAATCTCGTGCCGCACACGGACCACGAAACCCTTCTTTTTGTTTGACATTTTACTTATTTTACCCCCTTTTTTAAACATGGTCTTCATGCTCCTGAGCCACCGGGAAGCTCACATCAATCAAACCATATTGTTTAGAGCACATCTTTGACCTTTATGCCACTTTCCATGACATTCGGTAGCTTGTTAACTCGCCTCCCTCCCCGAACACATCTTCACCGGCCAAAAATCAATGTTGCTAAAATGGCTAAACTGATGAAGCAGATTGGAAAGAAACGTCTTCGTCGTCACAGAAAGGAAAGAACGGGGTTGACGGCATCGTAATGCTGCATTCGTAGCTAAAGCCGCAAAAACGAGAATGTTCCGTAATTTGTGGATATCCGAAAACGATCGATCGTTATCCATGTTACCCATGAGCGAGGAAGCATAAAGTCCAACAAACATCGATCCGTCAGCCGCTGCTCGTTCCCCCGCAAGAAATGAGAAGTAAGCGCTGCTTTATTTGTCACGTGACTCCCATACTTCCGTAACAACAATCTTTTCCCCCCCAATTTACGTAAATAGTCGTGTCGCCTTAATTAACCCACCTGAGTAGTTTCCTGAAGTTTATTTTGAGAAGATCACATGCAATGTAGGAGCGGAAATCGTTGCTAGCTTTCACAGGAAAAAGCTTTAAAGAATGAGGATTGACCTTTTCATGAGATACCATATGACTCATTTTGGATGGATGGATGGAAAATGAGTAGTTATGAACGTAGATGAATACATACAGTGTTGACTGTGGTGTTCGATGCTAGTGACAAAGAAAGGGTTGAAGAAAGTAAACCGGATTATTTAAAATGCACACGTGAGGTATTGGACAATAGAGGTTTGATAGGAAGCCCCAAAAATACAACTTTATGTAACAGAGAAAGAGGAGGAGCTTAAGAGGTGTCCAGAGGTCTCAATCATCCGTCATCACTACAGTGTTGCCCAACTTTTCTGTTTACCGCAAAAAACACACACAAAGAAAAAAACGCTTGCTAAATGAAGGAGACAGTTACATTAAGCTCACTGATTTCTATTCTATTCTATAGCCGGGTTCTATTGTATTCTATTACATGCCAAGACCTCAGCCCCTGCTGATAAATGAAGTGGCCAGTCAGGTTATGCTAATTGATGTCTCCTCCTTTGCTTCCTTCCTCTTTTCTCCAAAGTTCAATTACACTCATCCACTGCCATCCATCACTGGAATGAAGCTGGCTGCGGGGCTAAATTAAATGTGCCAATTTCAATTAGCCAGCGTGAGGCAGTGCAGGGGGACAGAGGTGACTGTGGTGGAAATTGGTTAGTGGGGGAGGGGGGTGGGATTCACAAAATAGTGGGCGGTGGTGGGAAGGAGGGGCTGTTTGAGCTGTGGGCTGTGTGGAGCAGAGCCGGCCTGAAAACGACACTGACATGTTTATTCTTTCTTGCTGTTATATTCCAGCTGTTTGGGAATTAATGCAGCTTCCCGAATTGTTACCTCTAAAAAAAAGTGGTTCGCGCCGTGGGATGCATCATGATATCACATCGGAGCCCCGTGCTTTGTTTTTATCGTATTAATAATATAACCGCATTCTGTAAATATAGATACAGATAGCCATCGTGACGTCGTCCATTGGTTTGTGGACTGAAGCCTCCAGTTCTACCATCTTTGATTCAGGCCGTAGTTTTCTTTGCAACAAGTGAAGGGTAGTGACCATATTTGGTGAAGGGAATATTTGGAACGCCGAGGTGTGACCGCTTGGTCGATACACCGTATACGGCTCCGGCAGCGAACCGCGCCCCGCATACCGTGCTTTACCTTTTATTTTACTCTAAACGGGACCATCATTTAGTAAATGCTGCACAGCGGTGTGGTGGATTGCACTGCAGGGTTCGATTCCCGGGCTAGACGGGCCTTTGCACGTCCTCTCCGGGTTCTCCGGCTTCCTCTCCCACAGTCCAAAGACATGACGCTCAGGTTAATTAATGACTCTAACTTGCCCGTAGGTGTGAATGTGAGCGTGCGTGGTTGTTTAACCCGTCCAGGAAACAAAAAAGTCCAGGGGCAAGAAACTAGTTTGGATGGAGAGAGGAAGCGTGAGAAACCCCAGACGACAACAACAAGAACAAAGCAAAAACAGATGAGGGGGGAAAAACAGAATATGGAATTTTATTGTGGCGGATGACCAGCCCCGTTTCCACCAGGCTTTTTGCACGATCAAGTGACCGTCTCGAGCCTCGCTGCCCGACGCCAAACCGACATGAAATAAAGCCGCCGTCCCACATCTTTGCGTGCTCGTGAATTATTCTCGAAAAGCTTGGAAAAATGTGGCCGTGGTGGTTTTAAAAGGCGGACATGTGGAGCACAAACACTAATAGACACTGAGAATTTGGCCGTGGCCAAAAAAGAAGGCGCACGACAGATGTGAAGAGTAAAGTGCATGCCGGATGACAATGCTCTGAAAATGTTGTTAAAAGGAAAATAGGGGTGTCATAATCAGCACTTTGGACATGCTGCTATCCAAACACTAATCTTTACTTTTAGTCCGTCACTTGCTGTCACTTTAGGGGAGAAAAATCTTCAGTTTCCTTTTGGACCGGGTTTATAAGGATTTGCATTTGCTTTGTTAGACTCCCACAAGCCCGTAGGGTTACGGGGATGTGTCTTTTGTTGAAATCCGAAGTTGTAAGGGGTACTTATTAACGTTTTTAGTCAAACGTTACGATCGGCGCGGCAAATTTCCGGCGTTTCCGGAAGTACTTAACCTTAACGGTTACTTTAATTTGTTTTAAACCATATGACTCTTCTCACAAGGGTTACGGTACTGTAGCAATTTAAATGAAGTTAAACAACCATGTGGTTGCGGAGATAATTAAGGAAACATACAAAAAAAACTGCTTGGTGCTTATAAGCTTTTAATGCTTTAAGATTACGTCACGAAAGGTGTGCCAGGGCACCGCTGATCACATCCCGACTTTAAAAAACAAAACCCGCCTTCACCTCGGCTCCACACGTGTGGTTGAAGCGAGCGCGCTTTAATAAGCGGCGGGCCGGAGACGTCTCTTTGTCGGCGGCTTGTTATTAAAGCTGCAGCGGCATGACGACAACAATCAGAGCAGTTTCTTTGTGCTCTCACATGATAACTAGAACTCTCTGGGCACCAGACAGGAACGGCTGATAAATAATCTCCTCTTTACTGAGGACTGGCAGGCAGCAGGGTGGAGGAGAAATAATAATTTTACCCCCTTTTTTTTTTTTTTCAGCATTGGACCTGGTTTTAGCCACAAGGCCCTCCTCCCCTCCCTCAGGCTGAGACTTTACAGAGAAGCGATTTCAAACTTTTAAATGGTTTCTCTGTGACTTGTATATCCTCTAATTGTTATTCATAGCTCTGTCAGGAGAGGAGGAGGAGGAGGAGAGAATGGGAAGAGGAGAGGGGGAAAAAATGTCGAGAAAGGAGGACAGATGGGCGGACAGAAGAGAAGAAATAGTGGAGGAGAGGCGAAATAAAAATGGAGAGAAGGTTGAGGCAAACAGGAAGTAAACGCACCCTCCTCATCGTAATTGTTACTTTGTAGCACAAACAAAAAATCAAGCAAATTTTTCAAGGAATCAAGGAATTTTTATTGCGTTAGCTTGATGCTGCACGCGATTAGCGCACTTTTCTGTAAAGCTTACGACCTACAAAATCCGCCAAAACCGTAAAATCTCTGGTCAGAACAAAACCTCAGCAACATATCAACCACACTGCATCCAGCCACAATTGTTGGGGGTTGCGACACAACTCAGAGGTTCATTTACTGGAGGTGTTTGGAGTGTTCATCCCTTCTCATCCGCTCCAGACGTCACGCTGAGCGTCAACACGGCAGCAACTCGGTGAAGTAAATGCAGAATTCTTTTTTTTAGCCGCTCTCCTCCGAGTGAAGATGAAAAGCTGTCACAGCGAGAACTCGGCTCTGCTGTTTTGGGTTCGGTGTTTCGACGTCGTGACGTTTCCTCCAACATTTTGGGGGAGTCTTACTCAATTTGTTGTCGCGATAACTCTGAAAGAGGAAAATTTACCGCGCATGAGAAGCTTTATTTTTCTCCGAAAAAAAAAAAAAAGTCTTTCCGACTGATTTATGCCAGACGCGCTGTCATGACGATGCATGAATCAGAGAGCTCTCAAGGTGTTGTGGGAAATCAAACAATGTGAGCTTAACGGCGTCTAATCTGCGTCCCCAAAGGCCTCGCTAAACTGTTTATCTGTGTCTTAAGAGCTCCGACAGGAACGATAACTGAACTCCACAAACAGGAAGAAGTGATTTGTCATACGCATCTTAATGTCTTTCTGAACACTGGAAAGGATCAAAACATTTCTTTGATCATAACTGTTAATATGTGTGTCGGTTCTCTCATATGGTTCGACTTTGTTGTAATTCTATTTTGCCGTTTATTTTATATACATTATTTTGTCCATCCTGGGAGAGGGATCCCAGAGGTTTCTTCCTTTTTATTTATTCATTTAGTAAAAAAACAAAGGCCGTTGTATGTTGTACAGATTTGTGATGTTGGGCTCTATTGTGTGCCTTCAAATCATCATCAAGACTATCGTTTCATCGAAAAAGTCATATTTCAGTTTTTTCACTGGGAATTTTTTTTTGTAGCTGGATGCAGTGTGGTTGATATGTTGCCGAGGCTTTGTTCTGACAAGAGATTTTACGGTTTTAGCGGAATTTGTAGGTCGTAAGCTTTAAAGAAAGGTGCGCTAATCGCGTGTAGCATCAAGCTAATCGCGTGTAGCATCAAGCTAATCGCGTGTAGCATCAAGCTAACGCGATGAGAGGTCTCTCTGAGTCGTTTTCGAGTCACCTCAAGTCATACTTGTGGTTCATGTTAATATTTATGGTTGAATTGTGTTTTAAACATGTAAAATGTACTTACATGCTCTTGTAAGCACCAGGATGTGCTGTTTTTTTTTTTGCTATGTGACATCAATAGATCTGTTATTGATTCAAGGAGATATCTTGAAGGAGAATAGGGCCACTAAAGGTTGATTTGAATGAAACAAAAAATCCCACAAGAATAGCATTTGCACCCACATTAAAACCCCCATTAAATCACATATTGACCCCCCAAAGTCATTCTTGTCTCCATCATCAAAACGCTCAGATGCTACAGAGCGAGCGAGCGGACGAGGAGCCGCTCTCCTGGATAACTGCAGCTGTGTTGGAGAGAGGCTGTAAATGGGATTACGGCCCTAATCGAACCTCATTTCAAACCGCTTGACGCGAAGTAAAAGTCACGGAGGGATTCAAACTGACAGCGTCCCTCTCTGTGCGCTCCACTAGTGTGTAGTGATACCTCGGTGTCTCTTCAGGGTCATGTGTCACATGACCTTTTAATGTCTACGTGACAATTTGTGCCGTTACAGGGGGAAAAAAGTCATAACTTCTACTGCAATACCTTTTATTTAATACCACAAATTATGTATTTATAATGTGTTTAATATTTTTAAATACATTTGAGCTCATCTGATTGAACACATTTGGAGAAAACAGTCGTGAACTTCGTGGAATATTTTAATGAATTGACCGAGATGTTTGCCGAAACCAAAACCCCTGTGAATCAAAAACACCTCGACTAAAATGACTTATTAATGCGGCGCCATACAGAGGGCGTGTTGTCATTCTGAACATAGTTTTTATTCATCGCAGAGTCTGACAAATCAATTAGCAAATGTCTTAACTGCAGTTACCGTGTGCCTGAAGCTCCAATTACGTAACTGCAGCATAACCTGTCGCACCAAAACCCTCTGGAGACGTCACTATGTGCTCAATTAATCTCCCCGGCCGATGGAACATCATTTATTTCCCTTTTTAATCGCGCGGACACAAAGCGTACATTGCGGAGAAAATTGAGAGAGAAATGAAAGGAACCCTTTAACCCCTTTGCTCCGCCCGTGTGAAACCCAGTTTAAGACGTTATTACAACGGTTTTATTCTGCAGAGCCACGTCAATCAGAATCAGAATCAGCTTTAATGGCCATGTAAATTTGCACATACATGGAATTTGACTCCGGTTTCACTTGCTCTTCGTACTTTTTTTATATGACTATATATTATATGACTTAGTCATAAGGAGCAGAGTGTCATGAGTGCAGAGCACGACTAATGGATTTAAAGGGGCACAAAATACATACAAAAATGGTATCGTTTGGGAGGAAAGACCCAGATTGGTGGAAAGTGAGAGAGAAAATGCTTTTGAGTTATTCATTAAAAAGAGATCATTCTCCATTACACCCAAATTGGCTTTAAGTAACTATTTGATTCTTATGTATTGACTCAGCAGCATTGAAATCATCTCTGCCGGAGTAAAAAAGAGAATAGAATTACTCTGAAACTGAAATAAAGAGTGTAAATGTAGCCTAATTATCCTACAAACAAGGCAGCCTCATATTTCTAATGAATGCTGTTTGGCTGGTAGTATGCATAAAAAGATGAGCATTCTTCCACACAAACTGCTGATCCTGTTCTACTCCGCCATCATCCAGTCTGTCCTCAAATTCAAACTCTGTCTGTCCTCAAATTCCATGTATGTGTAGACACACATGGCCGATCAAGCTGATTCTGATAGAAGGATATTGTCCACGCGCCGTGTCCTCTGGTCATGACATGCTAGACAGGAAGTCATTCCTGCCTGTGGCCATCAAACGTTTCGACTCCTCCCAAGAGTGTCAAACCTCCACACAGTCAATAGTCCTGAAATGCAATCTATTGTTTTCTTGTACAGGGACATTTTGAGGTAAAACTGACACCGCAGGATATTTTAACGCCATCTTTACTGGCTTTCTGCAACAGTTCCCTCCATCGCCGGGTCACAGCAACAGTTGTTAGAGTTGTGCTTGTGTTTTTGTTGGTGTTGTGCTGCTGCTGCTGTGCCCCTGGTTTGCCATAAACCTCCACTAAATTATTTTACCATCTGGATGAACGGCCGGAATCACCGCTGTGCACGGGCACGACCAAATGACCCGCCTCCCCCGGTGATGCTAATAAGCAGGGAGCGCTTCATCCCGCGTTTATGTGCAACCGTTAGAAGTTAAGCAACTCCATTGTCTAGAGGTGACTTCAAAGTTATGGGGGCGGGGCCAGAGAATATGCCCTTTTTTAATGCATCACAATGGAGGAAAAAAAGTACAAACCGGTCATGGTGCTGGATTCAGAACGAAGGAGCGATGCACAAGAAATGGACTAAAAACTGGCAAAAAGGGGCCAATAATGACACAATTTCTTTCCGTCTACATGACTGCCTGCCTGGCTGGCTGGTTGTCACCCTATTCTTTAATCTGTTTCGGGTCTAATTGTGAGTAATGACGCTATTGGCTGATATGGCCTGTGGCTCCGCCAGCCCCTCTGTGCCCACACTGCATATCCAACCCATCTGTGAGCCACACACACACACACACACACACACACACACACACCAAAACAACTGTCAATGCCCGCGAACGCGCACGCACATAGAGAGCGACCCCGTGCACACGCACACAAGTCACTGCAGCAATCTCACACACTTCACAGCAGCCGTCAGCGTTAGCACGTTGGCTAACCAGCAAAGAGGATTCATAACACACCAAATTAGCTTTAGAATTGCAATGAAAGATCAGTTCATTAAAAATGCATTAAATATGAGTGGGTTCAGTTGATGCTAAATGGAAGAAGGGGGGGGATTAATCTCGACTGTATCTCTTCCCCGTCCCTCCCTTTATGCTCTCTTCCCCCCTCTGACTGAACTATCTGCATCTCAAACGGCTGTAATATCTTCTTTCTGTGTCAGAATCAGTGTCGCATGTAACCGTGAATGTGCAGAACAGTCCTTTCAGCCCGGCCATCCACTGGAAACGCTCATTTTCTGGGCCCCGGTTGTTCGATCACGTCGTTTTTTTTTTTTTTGTGGGTGCGCCAACCGGTCACGCAGCAGAGTTTTGTGGTTGGAGTCAATCAGATAGCAGATTTTTTTTTCGGGGGATCGATCCAATCGGAGACTTTTGAATCGGGCTAATCAAAACACCAGAGGTCCAGTTGTTCCAGCCCCGATGAAAGACGGCGTTTGTTTGTCCGGTTAGCCCAAATACGTAAAAATAAAGAGATTTATACTTTCATACTTTTGTGAATTATTCATTCCAGTAGATGCAATTTGAACTGTGTTATGCACTTTATTTATTCTGAGATGAACAGGATTTAATCTTGTTTGTCCAAATTAAGGAACTAAGATATGGTGACATGCAAGTTACTGGATCTGTCCAAAAACCCACAGCTGCTGTATTTATTTATATACAGTCTATGATTTACAAGTGTCAAGTAACCTATTTCCACTTTTATAAGCTTAGACTGTGCAGTTTTTGTTTTTTAGATCCCATTAGGAAACTTTGTGAACCAATGACGTGGCTCTTGATTTGGACAGCAAAGGGAAGGTGGAATGTTATATGACTAAATGTAAAAAAAAAAAAATCAACTATTTGAGGATTATTAAGTGTAACTGCTAGTTTGGAAGTATTTTGGGCTAAAGTTACTGTGTTTTAAAGGAACAGTGAAATTTTTTTAAATGAGTTTGAAGATTGCGAGCAACAACATACCCTTCCCTTTTCCAAAGGTGTCCAAGAACTACAGTGGCCTTCAGGGAGGGAAATGTATATTTAGGACTTTATTACTACTGGCTCGAGCCTCGTGGATCACAGCATGCGCTCTGGTCCGCGTCTGCACTGCCTCCATCATGGCCGCCTTTGCTTCCAGATACAGCACCAAAACATTCTCATCACAATGCAAACCAGAATTCTTTCACGTACGTTTTCTTTGTTGAAATCCAATAACAATGTTTTTTATTTTTATTTTGTAGCTGCAGACCTGTCACCTAATGCAAGCCGATATGATGGGATGATAGAAGCCACACTGGAAGGAAGGGAGTGACTGCAGGCCAGAGAACTGGCAGTTGTTTCCGGAGGAGAAAGGAAGGCAATTTGTTTGCTGGATTATGTGAGACAGAAGAGAGGGGTGCACACCTATTCTTATCTCTGTGCAGGCGCCGGTGGGAGACAATGAGGTCATGGCCCCGCACATCGTTTCAAGTAAACCTCCTGCATGCCGAGCAAATTATACTCTGAATTTCTTTTACAAACAAAGCCTTCGCCTGACGCACGCACGCACGCACAGGGAAACTGGAAAGTAATTTGTGCGTTATACCCTAGAGAGGAAACTACCTTTCACATTTTGTAACCAGTGACGTCGCACACAGTGGGTTGTATTAACCACCAAAGATACCTGATCATACCGACTCTCCAGATATAGGTGAGCGATGAGCGAGCGGGGTAGAAATCAAGGATCATTCATTGTCATTGCGCAACACATTCAGTTGCAGCCCGTTTGTAACACAACAAACACGTGGCAAACGAAATAAGAGCAGCAAGGAGCATGCTGGGTTAGCGGAGTAGCCTTGAGGTCCTAGCTGAGTTAGCTTAGCTTCCATCTGGGCTCTCAATTGAAGTATAATGCCATTAGTGATAAACACTAAAACAAAAACGGCTGTAAAAGAGTCTTTAGAAACTGACCGTGAGACGGAATACGGCACACAGTTTAACCCTCTTATCCCCAAAGCCCTTTAGTCAAATGCATCCTGGCTGAAAGTGTCAGCGCACTCCAATCAGAGTGCTTGTTGGACGCTTGAACGGCGTCTGAACCCGTCCTCCCTGCACGGCTTCTGATAATCGCACACTTCACAATCAGAAAAGACACAACGCAGCTTTCTTTTCTCCGCCTTTCGAGTCGCTTGTTGTGCGTGAGCTCCCCTCCAGGAAGAGACTGTTCGACACCGTGAGACGACGATGAAGAGGAAGAGGAGTCATGAGGAGTGGAGGAGTCAGTGGATCCCACACGGACTTGGACCGGTGGCTCTGCTGCAAAGCAGCGTGGGGGATCGGGGGAAGGAGAGATGGTGATTATGGAAATGAGAGAGCCCTCTCTCTGAAAGATTAAACAGGCCACTGATTGCTTTTACATAACCTTCACTCACTCAGACACAGGCTCGCTCTGTCCCGCTCTCCCTCGCTGTCCAAAACACACACACACACAAACACACACGTATTGTTGTGGATTTTTCCAACTGCTTTGTCTCTCTCTCACCTCTCACCACACAACAAATCATCTGCAGTTGGGCTCATCAGCGCTCCTCCCCGTCAGAGATCCTCTCACTCCCTCCTGTGCATAGACATCATTTTGTTTATTTGTTTGGGTCTATGTGTGCATGGGATTGTGTTTGTCTTTGTGGAAGTTTTCCGTAAAGTGGCGTGTGCATATCTATAAAGACGAGGCTCTGCATAGGATAATGCTTTTTACTTTTACACATAAAACATTCATCAACATTATATATTTGATGGGCGGACATAGAGGAGACAGACCGATGGAAAACTCAGAATAAAGCAGAGCACTTAGTATAAATATGTATCTAAATATGTCCAGCATTCATAGCTAAACCTACGAAAAAATTATTCGTGGATATCCCGATATTTTTTTTGGGGGGGGTAAGTTATCAAAGCATCGCACATCAGTACACTATCTAGTACATCTACCACGTCGTATTTCAACTGGTCCTCATACTATACATATGATTATTAATCCTCATTTTGTGCAACGAGAAGTCACTTAACTTCAGTGACTTCAGTAACGGCAATCTTTTTCTAGACCTGACTACGTAGTTTTGTTGCCTAAAACCTGTGTGAATTTCCTGTGACGACAGAAGTTTATTTTGAAAGGACTGCATACAATGTAGTGCAGAAATGTCCACGAGGTATTTTCATGGAAGCTACACACATTATTTGGTGAGGCCTTTCCAAAAAATGATTCTGCCAATAGGCTTGAACACCAATTTATCTTCAATCAATTGGGGACCAGTTTAATCTCTCGCTTTGAGCCTCAACCCAGATTTGGACACATAATAGTCCAGCTGGTGGCTTCAAACAGTACTAAGCTTTTATCTCAACTAATTGCCAACACAACCTTCAATTTATCTGAAATTGCACAACCCTCCCCTCCCCTCCTCTCTCTTTTAATT
>JBAMJR010000172.1:3272500-3285000 GCA_038501785.1 Myoxocephalus aenaeus
CAACCGTCCTCACTTGATTGTCCTCGTCTTTCCATCTGTGTCTCCGTCTCCCAGCTGGAGACGCTAAGTTTGCATAAGCAGGTGCAAAAGTTCACCTCCCCTCCTCTTCCTCCTTGCTGCGTCCTCTGCTTCTTCAAATCCTCGCCTCCTCTCCAACTTATTCTCTTATTTTACTCCCTCCCTCTCTCCCCTCTCGCTGGCACACACAATGCTCGTCCTCTTCCTCTTTTCTGATTGATTCTCCTTCGATTTCCTTCCGTCTTTCTCCCAGTGGGACACTGAAAAGAAAAGTTCAGTCAGGTGCAGGAGTTCACCTCTCCTCCTCCCTCCTCCCTCCTCCTCCTCCCTTAATCCCAGTGGGTTAGCATGAGGCTCACATATTCACTTCTTTCTTTTTTGCACCTTTCCTCTTTTATTCACACTCCCCACCTTTCCATTTTTCACAGTGGTATTCTTCCCTTTCACTGTGTAACTACGGTTAGCCGCGGTAAAAGTTCAGCTCCTCATGTCTTTAATCTTTTTTTTTGGTGGGAATATGTGACAATTGGACATTTTTAATCAAGAAAATAATCCGCTGATTAATTGATAATGAACATAATGGTGAGAACGCGGTGTTTTAAGAGGCCGTGCTTGTAATTCCACACATAATTCAAGCTAGCTCAGAAAGATCAGATCAGAAAATGTATACAAGCACATTTAAAAAATAAAACCTATAATATAACTGCAAAATGGTCTTATGCGTAACTCTTCTGCACCGTCCTCTCATTCCTCGCTCCTCTCTCACTTTCTACTCACTTCGTTCTATTTCCCCTCGTTCCTTTCACTTCCTCCTTTGTGTCTTCTCGCCGTCTCTCTTTCTATATCACCTCTTTGTTGGGCATCCAGAGTGCAGCCTGACCTTTCTCAGTGTTGCTCCCCTGGGAGTGAGTGAATGAAATCCGTGTGTGTGTGTGTGTGTCTGTGTACTTTGTTGAATTCATGCATTTGCACATGACATTTCTTTATGACGGGGAAGTGAATGGAAATGGCAACTCCTTTCCAAAGGTGTGTTTGTGGAGTCGGTGGCATAATAAGCAATATTAAAGTGATTACATGAAAACAAAGTGCTCCATATTTTGGCACAGGTATCTCTTGTTCTCAATAAGGCAGAATCGGAAGGTTCAGACGGTGTGTGTCCTTCTGCGAGGTAAAAACAAACGGCAACCTCCTGAAACTTGCATTCTTTCTGCTGACCACCAGGGGCGACTCCTCTGATTGTATAGAAGTATATGCTTCATGTTTTAAAGCTGCATTCTCTCTCCTGACCACCAGGGGGCGACTCCTCTGGTTGTATAGAAGTATATGCTTCATGTTTTAAAGCTGCATTCTCTCTACTGACCACCAGGGGGCGACTCCACTGGTTGTATAGAAGTCTATGCTTCATGTTTTAAAGCTGCATTCTTTCTGCTGACCACCAGGGGCGACTCCTCTGGTTGTATAGAAGTATATGCTTCATGTTTTAAAGCTGCATTCTCTCTACTGACCAGCAGAGGGCGACTCCACTGGTTGGATAGAAGTATATAGAAAACTCTATTCCTCTCTTGATTTACCCTTGATTTATTCCCTCAGTAAACATTGTAAACATGAGTTTATGTCTCAATCTCTAGTTTCAAGTCTTCTTCAATACAGCATGATGTTCATTTAGTAAATTATGGTCATTTGGAGTCAAACAGCCCATAAAGCAGGGGATGCTTTAGGGGCGGGGCTACAAGGTGATTGACAGGATGTCTCTACGTCACTCCTCCGCATTGCAAATATGGAAACTTCTGTTCAACGGTTGCAAAAAACAACAACATGACGACGGCCGCAATCCAAGATGGCGGCGCCGGAATAGCCGAACTCAAGGCAGTAAATGTAAGCAGTGAAGCACATTAAGCCAACACACAAAGTTGAACCGCACACACAATTCAATATCATTTTTATAAAAAGAGCATTTATTTCAAAGTTTTTTTTTTTTTTCGCTTCGGAGATTGAAGCACATAGTAAAGCAACATTACAATGTTCAGAAAATATAAGTGTGATGCTGTAACATTTTTTTTTTTAATCTTATCTTCTTAACATGTTTTTTGTTGTAATACTGGAATATTCTGCATGTATACTAAAATAAGAACTTTTAAAATTGTACAAATCGGTACCATAAAACTTGACAGAGAATAAAAACGAGGCGTTCTCCCGCTGCAACAAAACAGATCGCTAGTTTTCCTCTTGAACAGGGAGAAAGAACGAAGAAACGCCAAATAATGAAAAACAAATTAAAAAAAACCCAAAGGTAATGAGAGAGGCAAAGACTAAAGCTGATGTTTAACTTTCGGCTGTAAATTTCTTATAGCTGTCTAGAAATGAAAATCAAATACTCTGTCGTCTCTCCATGTTTAGACGACCATAAGAACATCAAATCTGCAAAAAAAGTTAAACATGAATTTGTTCCTGTGTAGCTGCAGCCAAAGAAAGAACAAGTATTGTCGTAATAATGCTGATAATAATAATACAAAACAATAATAATCATAATAATATAATAACTTTTATAAAAGAGATTGAACAAGAACCCACTGGCTTGAAAAAAAAAGGATGTTCTGGTTTCCGCTCCGCCTCTCTGTATATATGTGGCTCCGAAAACAAAACAGGCCTTGTGTTGTTTTCCAGCGTGCACGGTTTACGTTCCCGTAGCGGCGCCTGTTGATGCAACAGGTGAGGCCACGCCCACACAGCTGCTGTTGAGGCGGGGAAATCAACACAACGCACGTTTCACCCCGGTCCACATGTACCGCGGCGGCCAGAAACCGCACATCCTGTTCCGAGAGCCGGATCCTCAAAGTGATAACATCACACGTCTGCACACTGCTCTGTACATACCTAACACGGAGAGAATAGTTTTGCTTTCTTTGAATATACTTTTACAAACAAAAAAGGAGAAAATGCAAAAAAAATGAAAAATGAAGAGGACAAAAACGAGAATGCACTGCGTTGCAAAGAGTGTCCGTTAAGTTTAAGGCGATTTTTAGAGCTCACAGGTATTTTTTTCGTTTACTCATTGTGATTGATCATCATCGGTGGACTCTGGAGGAGGAAGTGATCATTCATTGGTGGACGCGGTAATGGGAAGTGATTGTTGATGGGAAGGGGCGGGGCACACACATGGGGGGGGGGGGGGGGCGTGAAGAAGGGCAGCTCTTCTTCGTCATTCTCCTCAGTGAAGAATGGAAACAAAGAATCATCCACAGTTTGTTTTCTTCTTCTCTCCATTGAATCCATGTTGAGTCTGTCTCGTTTTGGGAGCGGTAAAAAAAAAAAAAAGAAGAAGGTATTTGTGTGTCATCGTCACAGATACTCAGTCCTGTCTGTGTGTCGCTACTGAAGCTAGCGGTCTCTATCCTCACCTTTTTTTTTTGTGTGTGTGTGTAATGTTCAACCCCTGGAGTTGTTGTTTATTTATTATAAGGCCACCATACTGTGAAGATGCTGCGAGCGTCTTCAAAGTATCAACAACCCAGAGTCTGTCAACGCTATTTAATAAACCACAGTACCTGCTGAATTCTGCACACGCACACGCACACACAACAACGACATGTGAAAAAGCATTTAGTTTCGATTGTTCGACTCCACCGACGCGTCTTTCGATACCTTTTCGTTTCTCTTTCGCAACATCCGGCCGTCGCTGGATCCCGTACCAACCTTTTTTTTCTTTTGAATCAGCTTGTATCTCCTTCTTAGTCTCTTTTTTATCTTCATACGCCACAAAGAGAGCAGCTCAGGGGAAATGTAACCCCCGTCCCGCCCCCCGGATCGGGAATAAAATCTGTCCCGGGAGCCTCTGAGGAAGTACAGTGAATCCAGTCCACAAAAGGTATAGAGAACCCCAACGAAACTAAACAGTTAGCTAGAAGCAAGTCATTTTGATCACGCAGCAACATTTTGTTCCCGACAATTTTACTTTCAAACTGGTGACGTGACGAATCTCCCAGCCCCCGCGATGCTCAAGTCCGTAGAAAGAGAACGGGGAAAGACGTACTGCGGGTGGGAAAGGAGAGATTTGGGGAGGAAACTGGGAGTCCAAGAGTTGACGTCCGTTGACGTGAACGGATCAGGTGGTAGTCGGTAACAATTGGGTTCTGGGGAGTGTTAATCCTCAGTTAGCTAATCCTCATGGAATCAATACATCAGACGTCGGATGGGGAAAAGGGGGAGGGGCTTAGGGGGCTGGGCGTCCACTCTGCAAGACCACTGTTAAGAGTCTTCGTCATCGTCATCATCGTCCATGTAGCAGTCTTTGGTCCCGTACAAATCCGCCAGCTTCTTAAACCGGGGCCCCCAGCTCTGCAGATAGTCATAATCCAAGTCGGACTCCGTCGTGACGGACTCCAGGGAGCTCAGCGACCCGGCCAGCGACCCCCGGCCCTCGTAGCCGTAGATCTGGATGGAGTCGTACGGGGGCGCCGTCGGGTCGCCGTCGGCCTCGGCGATCCGGCTCTTGATGAAGTCGTCGACGTCGACGCTGTTGGCCGCGGTGTGGCCGGCGCCGGGCCTGAGGGGGAACTGGAGCTCCGGCTTGATGTCCTTTCTCGGCAGGAAGCCGTTGGCGCCGTCTGGGTTCTGGACAATCAAGAAGAATTGCGTCAGCGGATGAGGGCGGCTCATGTTCAGATATCGGTAAACGGCAAAGCGGTTAAATCCGAGGACGCCTCTTCGCCCTTCCTCGTACCTGAAGCGTGGCGATGTCGAAGGCCTCCGTGTCTTCCTCGCCGCCTCCCTCGTCGTCGTACGTGATGATGTTCTCCCTGATGTCCTCCTCCTCGAACACGATCAGCGGCTCCTTCTTCTGACGCCTCAGAGCGACGAACAACACCACGATCGCTGCAAACGACACAAACGCACAACATCAAACAAATTGCTCCCCATTTAGTGATTTACACAACGATCCTCACACGATCTCTGTGAGGAAAGGGAGGAAAAGTGAGCATTGGATTGCACTAATTAGTATGCACTGTGGGAGATAGTGTAATTAGACCTCGGACGGTTTGATTAATATCATTACCGTGTTGTGCTATGCACACACATGCCATTTTAATTGCACTTGGTTATCAACATGTCAGACTTCTAAAGGGATCCCAGCTGCGGAGGAAACAATGTGAGAGTACGTTAAAAAAAAGGACGGATAGCAGCTGAGATGTGGGAAGAAAAATGAGGCTGGAGACACAATTGAAGACTTTCGCTGTTTTTTTTAAAGTACCTTCTTTACAAAATGGCAATAAAAAAATAACTAGATGAGGAGTCTGAGAAGAGTAGAAGTGATGCTGTAGTGACTCTATGACCTCTCATCTTATCGGGAGCCGAAACAAGGCAGTGCAATTCCAATATGGACGCTGACCGAGGTGTCCCACCTCAGTTTGAAGTAAATATCCAGCATGTTTAGTATGTCTTGGACAAGAATACGGACTGCTACAGGATTGAAAAGCATGTTGTTGTTTTGTTTTCTAACAATTGCCAACACTACACCGTCAGTATCGTCAGATTCCCATCTTTCCGACAGTCCCCGAACACATCATGTGCAACAAACACTTGAAGAAGCTTAAAAATGTGACATTTCATCAAAAACATGTTATTCTACATGTCTCATTTCAAATTAAGCTTAAACCTTTTGCTTTATCCAGATATAATAAAAAATACACAACATTCTGAGCTTCTCAGAAAAGGTTGTAAGTAAAGGTTTAAAAATGGAAATATTTTAGTATATATATACATATAGCCTCCATTTTGCATTTTACATTTGTAACACATTGGAAAAACGTCATGAGTTTTGAATTTTTGTCAAAGAAATTCTATTTTTTTTAACTTGCATTTCATTCCTGCTGGTTCAGAAGCTTAACAGACTTGCTAAGTAACCCTTTATTTATGGTTTTCCCAAAGCAACACACTTAAAATGCCGGGTTCGAGCCGCTCACCCAGCAGAATGACGATGCAGGCCAGGATGGCGATCAGCGCCCCGGTGCTGAGGCCGGCGGGCAGGACGTAGGGCTCCACGTTGCAGGAGAGGATGGTGTCTCTGCTGTCGCAGGAGCACACGCGGATGGTCAGCGTGTTGGTGCTGCTCATCGCGGGGAAGCCGTTGTCGTTTATCTCGATGGGGAGGTAGTACACGTCCTGGGTCGCCCGGAGGAACCCTTTACGGAGCACGTAGATGCTGGCCGTGCTGTCTGCGGTGGTCAATGGAGAGAAGAGATAAGGAGTGGAAATGATTCAATATATAGCTTAGATTTCATAAAATCTTCAGTTTCTTCAGAGTCTCTTAACATTTACATTAAAAGTGCATTACCAAGCAATATGAGTGAAACTGCTCTGAACATGGTACTGAACTAAAGTAGCTCTAAAATTAAACTAAATGCACACAGAGTTATACTTTTGGACCAACTTTGCAGAATCCCAAACTCCCCGGTGTTACTATACTTATGAGCATTTATATCGCTCCCCTCAAACCCTCACCTTCACTGAAGCCTCGTCTTAAAACCTAAACGCTGTTATCACTTTTTACATCTATAACTTCAGCAGCGGCACGGTGACACTTTTATTTTTTTTATCTCTCTTGCTTTTTATTTAGCAGAATTTTTTTTTTCTTTGGTGAGTCTAGTTAAATCTCACTTTTCATCTCCTTTCATTTCCCCCAATTCTTAGTGCAGTGCGGGATGCAACACACACACACACACACACACTGGTTTTCTATCATGATTGTACCTCCCAGCCAGTGGCGGCTGGTGAAATTTTTTTGGGGGGGGCGCAGTTGGGCGGCGCGGTTTAAATAGCACTCCACAATGAGAAGAAAAGAGGTTTGGAGTAGAATATTCTAAAAAACAAAGCTTTATTTCAAGAAAACACAGTGCTCAACACTGTCCAATAACAACTATCAACAAACTGTAACTTTGGGCATGAGAGGTTCAGAGCAGAATGGTTTAAGAAACATTCAATGTGGTGGCCAGAGCAACTTCAGGGAATACATTGACGTAGCATTCAAACTGGGGGCCCTGCAGTAAGGTGGCACTGGTGAGGTGGTCTTTGAAGGCAAAGCGTTCCCTGGTGTGTCCAAGTATGGTGTCACAAACCTACAGATAAATATATAGAGAGAGACAGAGACAGTAAGATAAGTTGTGGGGAAATATCTACTACAAACAGGCTTCATACTACAGACAAAAAACTATGTTTTGTGTGTCTTGATGGCTCAGCAACGTAGACAAAAGGCCAGGAGCCACCTTGATGGCTGTAGCTATGACACACACACACACACACACACACACACACACACACACACACACACACACACACACTAACTTGTTGGGGGTTGAATTGGTATTTTAGATAAAGTTATAGCCTGATATGATATCCACCCAAATCTAGCAATGTCCAACATGTGTTCTGTTGTGGGAAAGATAAAACATTAAACTCTAACAGGCATCTGCTGATTTTGACACTCACCTCTGCAGCAATCCTTCAGCTCATCTTCCTTCACAGCCCGGCGCTTCCTCGGCTGCTCAGAGCCACTGCACACTGAGCCTCCAGCTAGCAGCTCCGGTTAGCATGTAGCTTGGTGCATGTAGCTTCACTGCTTTGCTGCTGAATATTTAAATCCGGACGTTCGGGTCCCAACTCTTTCAGCCTCTTCTTGTCAACATCTGATCGTGGATTGAAAGGTGTTTCGCGTAGAGATACCACAGAGTTTTCAGTCGCCATACTAACATAATCAAAGTCTCTGCTAGCTGTGTTGCTCGCGTAGCTACGTGGGATGTGAGGGAATGATAAAGGTCTCTGATTGGACGAATAGTCCAACCACGTTGCAATAAGAAACGATGTCATTGGCTAGGGCGCAGTTTCGTGCGCCCGAAGATTCACGTTTCATCCGCCAATGAGAAGCTGTCCTTGCCGTCACGAGGGTGAAATGTTTCATGGCTTTCCATAGACACACATTTGGCCGGCGCCCCGAGAGGGGAGGGGCTTTTCTCAGTAATGATGAATGGCGATATATTATATTTAACTTAAGTGGTTGTTGACAGGGGCTTACGGTCTCCCACACACATTTAGCGCGTCAACACGGTATATTTCTTATTTATATTATTTGATATATAATGTTTTTTGACAGTATATATTATATTTTTTTCTTCTTCTTTTTTTTTATTTCATAGCAAAATTTTAGGAGGGGCGGCGCCCTAGCGCCCTCTATTGACGGACCGCCACTGCTCCCAGCTACACGACTCCGATACTTTCTCTCAGCCTGACTCTCTTTATTAAGGTTTACTGTAAAATAGCAACAATAAATATCTTTATCAATAGAGGACGTCGCTGGTGAAATCCAGCGCAGGTAAAAGGAAAAGAAGGACGCACCAACACATCACAGGGATGCACCAACACATCACAGGATGCAACAACACATCACAGGATGCAATGGGAAAGTGAGACCTTTGTGATTTTAACACTGTTGAGGTGTGTGGGGGTTGGAGGTGCATTCAAGGTGCACTTCCTGATTCTCCGAGGTTTTGTTCAGCTCAACGTGTCCCTTTCTTTTGCTTCCCTTCAGTCTCTCACAACCCCTTCTTCTCCATCTATAACGCCTTCTTCCTCTCTCAGTCTCCGACTTTCTTTTCTTTTCTTTTCTTCCTCCCAGCGCTGACAAAAACTTAATTCAATCAGTCGGCCCCCTAAGACGTCTGTACAGACGGACGGAGACCCCACTGCAATTAATACAGCCCGCACAACATGTGTGCACCCGCGTGTGTGTGTGTGAGTGTGTGAGCGAGCGAGAGAGAGAGAGAGAGAGAGAGAGAGAGCACCTGCTGCTTGCTACAAGGTAGCGTGAGCCTCCATCTGGTTATGCTTTGATCTAATCTGAGTGAAGGAGGGAGGGAGGGAGAGACGGCAGATGAAGGAACTGCAAGATCGACTGCTGGAAAGGGTCAGAGCCGGGAAAAAGAAAGGAAAATAGGATAACATAACAAAAAAGGGCGGCCCACCTCTGTTGTCTTTGACGGAGAAGTTGTGGTTGTGCGTGACTTCCGGCGCGAGGCTGAACGTGAAGTGCTGCCTGTGAGCCATCTCGTCCTTGTCCACCGCGCTCACCGTCTCAATAACCTGACGCCCACACACACACAGAGACACGGCGTCGGACAAGAAAACAATAGTGTCTGTGGGTAAAATATGTGTTTGTGTACCGTTAACACACACTCAGACACACACACACACACACAGATGTACGTACCTTCGGCGGCATGACGTTTTCACACATGAGGACCTCGTTGTTGGTGGCGAACTCCGGGGGGTTGTCGTTCACGTCTTTCACTTTGATGTTAACGCGCACTTTGGTGTCTTGGTGGTGACCTCCTGCACACACACACACACACACACACACACACACAGACACACACATAGTTTAAGGTAAAGCCATCAGTAGTCTGCTGCATACAAAAAGTGTCAAAGTCATTAAAAAACAGACTTTCGTGCTCGCGTGTGTATATATATATGCGTGTGTGTGTATGTGTGTGTGTGTGTGTGTGTGTGAGGGAGGAATTGCTGACGTGTCAGCGTTGTAATCCGTGTTTGGCGTTGGCCGAACACACAAAAGCCAAACGACAAATCTTTCCCCCGGCACAGATTGCCTGTCAATCAGCCACTCGGCCACATTTGTTGTTTTTGTTTTTGCGAAAAAAATAAACATCTTCTCCGTGAGTCGGCACGTCGATACGATCATCGAGTGCGTCGCGGACAGATTGCCGTCTAAACGGTCGACATATACACTCCCGATTATTAGCGAAGAAAGAATGTTTTTTTTTTTTTCTCCAACTATTCATCTTTAAAACAGAAAAATAAAAACCCATTATTTGTTTCTCCACTGCACCGCCTCGCATAGTTGTAATTCTAGTGCGTATGATTTTTCCCCCTCCACCCTGTCATTACCGGGCATTTCATTTAGCTTTTCCAGGGCCTGTTAGCGGTTTGCAAAGGATCCCAGTTTAGTGGGCGGCGAGCCCGTTTCCATCTGGCCGTCTGGCGTCGAGCACGCCGCAGGGAAACCACGCGGCGCTCTGGTAGCTCGGGCCCCGACCACAGAATACCAGGGTGGGGCCCCTGTGGCTGACTGGCTGGGGAGGTTTTTTCTTCTTTGGGGTCGAAGCCGGGGAGAGAAAGCGCCCCGAGGGCTTGTGAGTCGACATCCCCTCTTTTGGCCCCTCGCTGCGGTTGGGGATGGATGTACCGAAATGTTTCTAGGGTGCCTCGGCTTTAGTTTCTCACTTCTCTTTTTTCCCTTTTTTTTTTAGGTAGCCGCTTTATTTTTTTGTGAGCGTCGACCTTCTTCTTTAACCCTTTTAAAAACAGGGTGCGAAAATCCCCCTGCGCCTATCGTCAGACGAAAAACAACAACGTATTATCTCCGGAACCACATCGTTGTTTAACTTCATTTAAATTGATACAATACCACAACCCTTGTGAGAAGAGACATCTGGTGTGAAGCATCATTAAAGGAACCGTTTAAACTCCATTTTTGAACCGAACGACACGTTTTTTTGACTGAAACTCCTTTGAACACCCAAATGCTGTGTTCTATTATGATTTATGTTGCATATTCCGATTCTTTAGGTCCTAATCTTTCCAAAAAGCGGTCTTATTAGTATGTGGGCTGTTCGAGGAGGCATTTTTGGGAAATCTTGCTCATATCGTGCTGGATGTTCATAGTTATGATCAAAATATCTTTTAAAAGTGATTTTTTTTGCAGATATATATTTTTTCCCCAAGACTTTGCTGAACAAATACATACAATAAACACAAGTATTGGAATTCATTTATGGGTTCCTACGGCGACAGAAAAATAAAAAAAGGTCTTAAAGGGCCGGCGTACAGTCCAGCGCCAACAGCTGTACTCGGTGCCTTCAGATGTTTATTGTGTTTCTGTGTCTCTCATGTATCCAAATCCAAATCACTCGCCACATGTGGGACCGTCTCTCAACGGCTAAACTAAACACACCAAACTAAACACACACATCGAGCTGCACGCGACGCAGCAGTCACGCACACACCGGCCCGCCGACACACTACCTGGGGTCACGAAAATAATACCGCCGCGCATCTGCATGGAGCTAATCCCTCCCGGTTGAATCTGAATATATAATACGTTTCCCAAGGTTCTAAGCAGTTCTTCACTGAAAAAAAAAAAGAAGAAGAAGAAGAAGAAGCTAACTTTAGTCCCAGCCAGAGGGAGAAAAAATAAATATAAATTAAAGGCAGCAGCTTGAATCCACTTTAGTGTCGTACATAAGATGTCAAGCAGTTTCCCCGCCACCCGCAGAATGACAGGTTGGGCTTTGGGTGCCAGCAAATGTACAGCCTGGTGGCTGTCTGGGATTTTATATATATATATATATATTTTTTCTTTCCATCTGTTTGTCCATCTTTAACTTTGTCTCTCCATCTTACAGTTTATACTTCTTCTTCAGCACAACTCAGCCGAGATCAAACACAGGCAGACTGTTTTCGCCGCTTCGCTAACTGTCCTCCCGGGACGACGGAACAGAAAATCAGCGAAATCAGCAGCGACAGTCGTGTCACTTCTCATCGGCGCTCGACGTTCACACGCGTGTTTCCTACGCACCGATCTCTGTGGCCGACACGGAGATGTTGTGCCAGGGCTGAGCCTCTCTGTCCAGCGGCCGCGTCGTGGTGATCATGCCGTCGTCCACGTTGACGCTGAAGAACTGCTCGATGTCCGTGTACAGAGGGATCATGTACCTTAGGGTGGAGAGGGTTCGTTAATAAAGATTGCATTTTAAGACACGGATACACTGGAAAACTGAAGTGATATTCCTTACAAAAAGAAAGCAATCCTCTACGTGTTGAAGAGGGAACAATGAGCTATTTGTATAGTTAACGTAACATTATTGTGAATAGAATATTACTAAAACAAGTGAGGCATGCATATTGTTTCACAGCTACGAGCCCTGTGTGTGTTTTTTATAAAATGTGTCTGGCTATGTTTTTGAGTCCCTATTCCGTTGTAACACTCTTTATATGTAATCTGTGTTTTCTGCATAGAAACACGTCGTGCAAGGCCAGGTTCCTCTGAGTCATATTGTTTGTTCAGTGTAGCTGAAGGAATTCTATTTCAAAGTTTATTTTTTTTGGCGATGTTCCAATTTGCACTGGTTTGAAAATTGAAATCCTTCCACTGCGAGCGAACATGTGTGTGTGTGTGTGTGTGTGTGTGTTTCCTCGTTACCTGACGGGATTGTTGGCAACGTCCGTGTCCTTGGCGTGGACGCGTCCCACCTGGGTGCCTTCGGGCGCATTCTCCGCCACCTCAAAGGTGTAACTGGGAGCCACGAACGCAGGAGGCTCATCTGCATCCTCCACCGATATCTGCAGACACACCAACGCACAGTTAAAAGTGCACACACACACACACACACACACACACACGACCAAATGCGTGCACT
>JBAMJR010000172.1:3290000-3350000 GCA_038501785.1 Myoxocephalus aenaeus
GGGATACACACCTGGGAGAGAGACACACACACAAATAAATATACTTGTTTTAGCATTCAGCACTCTTTTAGAGTCTTTCGATGATAATAATTCCTGGCCGCCCGCCACAGTGTTTACTATCGGAGGCGAGGGGGTCAGATCTGGAGGGCAGAGAGGCGTCAACATGGACGACCTGCCATCTGTCTGCAGCGGCCCGGAGGATATTAAAACCCCTCCAGTGTCAGGTGAGTGTGTTTGAGGGAGCAGACACCTGGCTGGTGGAATGAGAGCAGTCATATGTCTCCTACCGCTCCTCTGTTACCCCTTTTCACCCTCTCTCTCTCTCTCTCTCTCTCTCTCTCTCTCTCTCTCTCTCTCTCTCAGCCTCTCCCCCAACCGTTTCTAGGAGAGGAGGAGAGGAGATAGGAGAGGGGAGGAGACTCACAGGACTTGATCCATCCTCAGCCAAATCCTCCTCTCCGTCTCTAAACTCTCTCTCCACCTGTTCAACTCCTTTGGCGAAACATCCTTCCTCTTCCTCTCCGTCTCTCCCCTTCCTCTCCCCTTTCTCCACGTCACCCTTCCCGAATCCCTCCATTCATCCTCACTTCTCCCTCCTCCCCTCCTTCACCCTCTCCCTCCCTCCCTCCCTCTCTTCTCCTGTCGTTTCCGGGCGTACCTGCACGGCCGCGGGATAAAAAAAAAAAGGAGGCACAGCTCGGACATGAAACGCACTTTTAAAGTCGAGGCCCTGCAGTGGAAGAGAAGTTTCAGAAAAACAAACTCGTAAATGCAGTTTTTTTTATCCGTATAAAAAAAAACAATGGTCTTTTTCACCAGTTAGTTAGAGTTTGAGGAAGTCGTTAGACGCTTTCATTACCTCCACGATAGTACGTTAGTGATTGCTCTTAATCAAACAGAAGGAGGAGCTCCTGGAACCAGCAAAGGTTTAGATATAAACACCAATAAAGAGCCTCGTAAATGTAACCGATGGCCACGATCTCCTCGGTCGGTCATTTTAATGTGATTACCAACAATAATGCCTTTTATTACTTCATACTGTAGACTAGTGTGTGTTATCAGATTGATAACATTGCAGATGCATTTCATATTAGTATTTTCAGCTCCGCGGGCAGAAAGAAGAGGCACATCCATTAGCAGAGTTTAGGGAAACCAATTAAAAGTTTATTTTTGTCTTTTTTTAAAGTAACTTTAACCATTATTAACATGAAATTGACACTCCTAGCCAAATGTATTTGGCTAGGAGTGTCAATTTGTGCTTAACAGTCCGGAAAAAATCCTTATTCTCATCTGAAGATGGAGCGGTTTGTAGATCGAGGATGTCAACGCACGACTTCTTCGTGCGTTGACATCCTCACCTGTGAGATGACGGTCGCCCTGTTTACATAACATGATGCACTACGGGCTTAAAGGGCCAATATGTGATGTCTAATCAAATTTAACCCGTGAATTAGCGTGAATAAAGTGCTAATTGTAGCACATTTTTTATATATTTTTCTCCATATCGCCCCGGCCCTATGTGAGATAGATCAAATCTCCTATAAAGGTCTACAGTAGTTTTCAGGGTCAGGGTTCAAAAAGTTAAATTGGCTAATTGATATCTGCATTAATCCAAAAAGTAGTTTGCTTGAAAGTAGTTTTTCCAGTAAAAAATAAATAAAAATTGTCATACATGACAGTAAACTGAATATCTTTGAGATAAAATAAGGAGTCAAAAGACACTTTGATATTTTCTAGACAAAACTATTAAGATTATATAACAGATTACTCAAAGGAGGTCACATGATGTTCAACACTTAAAAAAGTCACTCCTCAATTTGAACGCATCTTCCAGCAACATGTGTCTCAGTCTTTTCAAAATAAACTTCTGTCTTCACAGGATACAACTCAAGTCAGGTTTATGAAAAGATGGTTTGGGGCGCTACAGACGTCACGTGACAAATAAAGCAACGTTGACTTTTGGTTTTCAAACGTGGCACAAACGACGGTGAAAGACCGTTTTTCTCGTACTTCCTGGTTCACGATTAGGAGGTTGAGCGATGGATTTCCTGCAGGGGAAATCATCCTCCAATGTCAGGGACTTATGATTTTCCTCTTTTTGATGGACTTTTAGTTTTTTTTGTTTTGTTTTCGGTGATGAGACTAGACGGTCCTGTGAAAACAATCCTAAAACACGCTGGAGGTAAATGATACGCGCAAACACGATCCTGCAGACGTCAACCCGAAAGATTATCCTTCACAGCTTCGGACGTCGGGTTCTCGTCGGCTTTCCTCCGAGAGTCGAAGAACAAATTGTTATTTGCCTTCGGTTTTTTTTTCTGCTGTGATCGATTTTCTATTTTTTTTTACTCCTGTTAATGAGATGAACGAGAGAGAATTACAAGGACGGGAAAGTCTGTGAGAGACGGAGAGACGAAGCCTCGGAGTGGAAGAAAAAAATATCACAGCTTGAATGGAAAGTGAAAAGCTGGCGGAACACAAGAGGAAGTCAAACTGTGCAATATATCGTGTCTTCTGCGCGTATTTATCTCTTTTGTCGTGTTTTCTCTCTTCATATCGGTTTTATTTCTGCCTCTTTGCTTCGTCTTGATTTGCTTTATCTGATTTATCTCACCCTCTCTCTCTCTCTTTCTCTCTCACTCTGCCCAGCTACTAAATAAGTAATCACTGTCCTCATTCACGCCATCTGGGAGGCTCTTCTTGCAGGTGTTTGTACTGCTTCCACTTTTCTTTCTCTTTTTTTTTTCTTCGAGCAAGGGTACCGACAGCCACAACATATTGCTATTTGATGGGTTGTCGTGTATCACAGATGTAAACTGCCAGCGATGCACAGCTGATATTTAGAAGCAATGCAAAGAGGCTCTTTGTAAACACTTACGACTGATGGTGTGGCTATGAATCCTGCATTATGTCCTTTTTTTTGTCTTCTTATTTTCTAAATATTTAATATCCACTTTGGATGCGGGGGAGCACGAGGGCGGCCTGAGAACCCCTCGTCAGCGACTCCTCACTACAGCCGTGTTTCTTCTTCTCTTCTTCTTCTGAAAGCGTTTCTTCATTATTAGACGGACTGCCGTCGGATCTCTCCGCCTCCAAAAAAAACGGCGTCTTCGCTTCTGGAGGACCGGGTCGTACCAGAACCAGGACTGCTGCAGAAAAGCGAGTAAAATGAGAGGTTTCTTGAAGGGAATCTGGCGCTCGGAAACACTACCGCTTCTGTCCACAGGGGCCGCCAAAATCAACACAAAATGAAAGTTCCAACAGTGTTGGATTAGAAAATTGCAAAACTCTGTCCTTTAAACACATAACTCTACTGACTCCCTACTTTAGGCCCCAGTTAACTTGGCTTTAACATCCATTTGTGGCCACTTTTCAAGTCCAATGCAATCCAATGCAACAGCTCAGCTGTAAACTCCACCTCTAAAAGATGATAATGCTCGGTGTGGACTGACGCTGTCGGAGAGGGATTAGCTTCACCGTGCGGCGGCGCTGAACTGGACTGCCTCGTTTCTAACCAGACCAAACCTGAGAGTGTTAGAAACACACTCATTATCATCTGTGTGAAGATTACAAGTTATGGCTGAGCTTCCAAAGATACTGACGACACTCTGCTGGAGACACAAACTATGATTTTTTTTTTTCTTCATTTGAGCTCTACGTCTCATAAGACTCTCTTTCAAAATGTTGCATTTTTTGGACTTGCAGAATCAGATTGGAGTCGGCTCCTGTGATGGTCTTGAGTCTTTTCTCCCTCCCTGCACACGGTCTCTCTCTCTCCTCGCTTGCTCTGCTTCTCCACAGGCTAAATCCTGAGCCCCGCCTTCACTCCATCCATCCTCGCAGCCACTCTTGCTGAATCTCTTCCAGGAGTTGCTCTGCTCGGCGCCACGGGAGCCACGGGAGAGGAGGGAGGGAGGGAGGGAGAGGAAACTCAACAACAGCAGAGAGGCAGAAAGAAATTCCAAGACGGGTTGAAGGAGATAGAAAATAGAAGATAGAACGAGGGTGTTGGACGTAGAAGTATAGACTGGAGACTAGTTGATAAAAAATACACAGAGTATACTCCCGTTTCTATCGGGTGAATCAGCTGTCCAGGCATATTTACCATCTACATTTCTACATCAGTTATCTGATCTTTTAGTCTAAGAATCATATCAGTGCATGTCCATTTGTCTCCTTGATGGCACCGTTGTGAAGGTCGGGGATGCCAACCAACGAGAAGATGAATCAGTTTTTATAGTCCTACAAGAATGTAAGAACACCTTTGAGTAATACCTGCAGAAACAACCATGTGAAACTATTACGGTTCAGGGTTCTTATGCAAAGAATTCAAAATGTCATGTTTCTCTCCCTGTCTTTTCTTCTTCTTTAAACATCACATTTGCAGCTCTTGACAAACCCAGGCTAAATATTTCAAGACTTTTTATTGCTCAGAAAATCAGTAATTCACCAAATGTCCCAAGGAGAGGTTTAAACACACACACACACACACACGCACACACTCACACACACACTCACTCACACGCCTGAGGACATTGCAGGGGGGCCAGTAAATAACCTTTTAATAATTGATTTCTTAAGTTATCTTGTGTGCCCCCCTGCAGTGACCTCCCTAGCCTCCTAGCTAGCGAGCGAGCGGCATGTTTTCTGGGTTATATGCACACACACACACACACACACACACACACACACACAGGACTGACACAACCCACGTGCACAGATGTGCGGTGCAGAAAAGGATTAAAGAAGCTGCGGGGGTGGAAGTATACAGGCAGACTCTGATGTGACACGTTCACACCTCCTGCAGGACGTGCACGTTACAGTGCACGTTACAGTGCACGTTACAGTGCACGTTACAGTGCACGTTACAGATGGATATAGAAGGCGTTTGTACTCACTCTGCGGGAACTTTGGCGGGTTGTCGTTGACGTCCGTGAGGGTGATTTTAACCTGCGTGGTCCCCGACAGGCCGCCCATGTGACCGCCCATGTCCTTGGCCTGGATGAGGACGTCGTACTCCTGCCGCGCCTCGCGGTCCATGTTGGGCAAGGCAGTCCGGATTATACCTGGAGGGACACATTGTAACATTATTGATACATAATTATTATATCGACACCATTCCAAGGCTTTTTTAATTACTTTGTACCATAGTTTCAGTTTTCATTGACTTTTTTTTAACATACTTTACTCTGTTTTTGTACATATTTTTGACTACCATTTTTGAAACAAGACTTTTTGTTACTATTTTTCGACAAACTAAACTTTTTTTTGCGATTTACTGTACTTTTTTTGGGACATATTATAGTTTGAATTTTCCATTTCTTTTCGCAACATATGACACGAGGACTTTTTCATTATTCTTTCACACATATTATACCGTGACCTTTTCATGACTTTTTCTTATATTTTATACGTAATGACTTTTTCACGACTCTTTTAGAAATAACATATTAATATATTATTAATATATCAGGACATAACAATACAATGCATTAATATGATATCCTATACTATGACTAATTTATGAATCCAACATCAATCCAAGTTAAAAAAAATTGGATATTTAAAAAAAATCGAGCTTGAAAAACAGAAGAAATAAACTTACAGTGTGATTTACTCTCCTTATGGGTGTCATTTATTTCAAAATATTGCATTGAGTTCTCAGTAATCTTTCTGTTTAATTCATCAGCGACCGTTCTCTTTCCATCTCTCTCTCCATCTCTCTCTCCATCTCTCCCTCCCGACATGCCTCGCTGCAGTGTCTGGGAGTTGAGGCTTTCTACTGTCATATTATGCCAAGTGTGTGTGTGTTTGCGAGTGCGTGTGTGTGTGTGTGTGTGTGTGTGTGTGTGTGTGTGTGTGTGTGTGTGTGTGTGTGTGTGTGTGTGTGACAGCATGCAAAGCTGATAATCTCCAAACCAATTAGAAATGTGAGCTATGGATTTGAGCCAGTCAAATACCCAACACTGGTTTGATTAGCCAGATTTACTCTGCCCAAATCTCTCTCTTCCTCTCCGCGCCTCAACAAACTCTCTTTCCATGAACTCACTCTCTCTGAACCAATTTTCTCTCGACGCTAACCTCTCTCTGTTCTATTTCTCTTCACCCTCGCTGACCCGTCGCAGCTCCGTGTCTTTCCCTAACCTCTCTCCTTCCAATCACTTTCCTCTCTTGATGCGAACCCAAATGTAGGCTCTGCAGACGCCCGGCTGAACGTCCTCCGGGGACCTTTCTTTAAAGCGGAGCTTCCTCCTCCTCCTCCTCCTCGCTGATCCCAGAGGAGAAGGACGCGCTGTTACGTGATCCTGCAGAGGCGAGTGCTCAGCTTGTTGTGTAAAGATAGTCCACGGTAAATGTTGCAGAAAGAAACAGGTCTACGGTTTGATCTCTGCGATGTGCAGCTTCCACAAGGGGCCGAAGACTTTACAGTTAAGGGACGCGCCACCAGGCTTGAATCAAATCACTTTTGTATGCTTTTTTTTTTTAAATGCTTAAATGCATTTGAGTTATAATGACTCTCAAACTAAGATTAAGTAATTTCACTCTTTGACCGCTTTGACAAAGCTGGTGTTCCCTGGTAAGTTTCAGCTGACAAATGATTACTAGCTGAATTTGTAGGTTCACTCCACATATTATGTGTAATATATGATTTTGTCCACATCGCCTGGTTGAATTACTAAATATAAGTGAAGGAAAACAACCCCAAAAATGCTTGATTGCACCCATAGGAGTGGAGGTAGCCTAGATTTGGGGCATTTTGGCCGTCGCCATCTTGTTTTTTTAAATCCAATGAACGGAAGTGACCATATTTGGACTGCAGAGGGGTGACTTCATGTTGAGGTGCTGTACATTGATTTAAATGGACCATAATTTACTAAATGAACATCATGCTGTATTGAAGAAGACTTGAAACTAGAGATTGAGACATAAACTCATGTTTACAATGTTTACTGAGGGATTAAATAAAGAAAGAAGTAGTCATTTTCTCATATACTTCTATACAATCAGAGGAGTTGCCCCCTGGTGGCCATTTGAAAGAATGCAAGTTCAGTATTGACTTCACTTTTCAGAACCGAATGTGCATGACGAGTGTTTAGGTTGTTTGATTATGAATATTAGCAGTTGTTTGACACAAATTGACCTTCCTGTGTGTCTTTGCATGACGCCGCATGTGGGCGTGGTCTAAATGTCTGTCGCCATCCTCACCTGTCTGAGACTCCACGGAGAAGTACGGCTGTCCCTGCAGGATGCTGTACACCAGCCTGGCGCTGTTCCCGTAGGTGGGGTCGTCAGCATCCGTCGCCGTCACCTGCATCACCGACGTGCCTACGGGACGGAGACGACAGACGCGTCAGGAGACGGCTCGGCCTCAATTCACTCCGCCAGGCCGGACGAGGAGAGGGAACGGGAAGCGCTCCCCCCTTCTCCCTGACACTGCGGCTGAACTGCTCCCGCGAGGCCGGTCTCAAACTCGTATTTCTGTGTATTTCATCATTTGGTGGAAACATCCACTCACGATTTAAATAAAACATTATATTCCCTCCAATGCGGTGACGGAGTTCTCCAACCCCCTTGATTTGTGAAACCCTTTTTTTTTTTTAAACCTGCTGGATAATCTTAAAAAAAAAAATGCAACAACTTTAAATCTCTGTTTACTGAACTTTTACACATTTATGCCTTTTCGTTCAAATGTGACACAACTCATGAAACTAACTCTGCCCAAAAATAATAAAGACAAGTAATATCAACATGGATCCAGCCTCATTCACCAGATCTATGCATTCATTCTTAAAATGTACAACGTTTTCTTTCTCAATGCACGATGTTTCCAAAGTCAATGAGTCATCCTGTTCAGTAACTCAATCATTGAATATGATTTCATCCATAATAATCGAGTGGCTCTATAACACAGTGTGTGTTTTTTGCTGTTTTGATGTCTCCAGCAAATCCATTGGGCGTATAAGTGTAATCAAGTTTCACTCAACCCTGGTCTCTCATCCGGCTACCTCAAGTGCACTATGGGTAAATTACCAAGAAATGAGACTCGCCTTCACAATCTGTTCTAGTTCTGACGTCCATGAGGGAACACGGACCTAGTTAGTCAAATTGCAGCTTTTCTTTCTGTTCCACTTCCCCGGTTGAGCCCCCCCCCTGCTGCCAGACTTCTGCATTCAGGGTTCCTTTCAGAAGTTCTTTCTTTGTAAGTCCAGTCCATTCAGAGGAGGGATTTCTCCGTCTTTCAGAGAGCGCAGCACCGCTAGTGCCGTTGTGGTTCGTTTCAGGTCGGCTGAAGCCTCTCCGAGATCACATACTATTTTCGAAAGGGAAATCTATCAAGAACAGAAGCAGTAAGGAGACTCTGAGGAGACGGCCCATGCCGACCTGGTGCAAAGTATTTCCTTGCTTCTGGCCGAGGCCATTCTTATCTGACCGTACACAAAAAGAAAAAGGCCTTCTGGGGTCTGAATGTGTCGGCGAACGATACAATCGGTTTGTTTCTTCACTTCTCTGTCACCCTTCCTGTGGTCAGGTTTCAGTGATAATCAATAATGTATGAAAAAAGGCTCTTAAGCAGACAAACAAACAGACTCTGTGACTTCATTATGAAACGCCACTCAGCATGCAATGGAGGGCTTTTCTCTAATATTGATCATTTCTTCTGAATTGCATTTGTAATGCAGCATTAAGAAGCATTTCATGCCAATGCTAAAAAGCTTTCTTAAATACTGCGAGTTCTCAATTCAGATGTACGAACAATGTATGCTAACAACATGCTAAGCTAGCATGCATATCTTCCAAGATGCTCCCAGCTTTTCTTTTTTTCCTACTACTCACCGACGTTGGACATCTCCGGCACCCTGGCGTAGTACGGCCCGTGTAGAAACTCGGGAGGGTTATCGTTGATGTCTTGAACCTTCACGATGAACTCCGACGGAGGCTCCAGGGGCTTATTGGTGTCTCTGTTCACGGCCTGGGCCGTTAGCGTGTACTGGGCCTGCTCCTCGCGGTCCAGGGTCTTGGTGGCGTGGATGTTGCCCGTCTTGTCGTCGATGACGAAGATCGTTCCCGCGCCTTCGCCGGACAGGATGTACTTGATGTTGCCGACGCCCGAGTCGACGTCTGAGTGGAGCTGGAACAGGGGAAGGAGGAAGAGGAGGAAGAGCGTGAGATACAAGAAAAGCGGGAGACACATGTGGAAAAGGAAGTATGTGTGCGGCGTTGGACAACATATGGATTTTAGATGTTGTAGAACTTGAAGGGAAAAGGAGACGGGACTGGTGGTGACAGAGTGAGACGGGTAAGTGACGAGGCGTCTATTTCTCAAGCCGACGAAATAAAGGAGCGGAACGACTGAGACAGACGAGGCAAGTGGACGGGCAAACATTAATAAGAAAGAAATTTAAAACTTTTGTCATCCCCCCCCCAAAAAAATATTGAGGAATCACACGGCGTTCAATTAGAGTCGTGTTCCTCCTTTACAACCCTTGGACGATGAAATATGACGCATTTGTTATGAAAGCCGCTGCTCGGGTTTGAGCGATGCTTTTGTTGTGGAGGGGTACCACCAATCATCTTCACCTTGAATGTCGTTCTCTCTCTCCCCCTTGACGAATGGGAGGAGCACGTTTAAAATACTAGTAGTCCTAGTAATCCTAATAGTTACTCACCCTGCCCACCAGAACCGAGTCCGGCCCGGTGTACTCCTCAATGACGAAGAACTGGTTCCAGACCCATCCTCGTTTGGACCTGTGGAGAACCTGCCCCTCCTTCCCGGCCCTCTGTCTGTGTCTATGCAGCGACAAGTGACCTGCAAGCACAACCAAAACATACATTTCTATTAACAAATGCTATATTTACTGAATTCATTATCACCACAACTGGGTTTCTGAGGGAAATCTTTCAATTGATTGAGTCAAAAAGTGGGAAGGAAGCGGGGACCTCATGAAGGCCCACTTTTTGAGTTACGGGTCACCAGATCTGAGAACATGTGGGTAACAAGGCCCTCAACCTCTGTTTGGTACTTTGATGGAACAAATCAATTGCGAGGTAAGTCAGCGAAGATAAAACAAAACAAAAAAAAAAAAAGATTAAACAGCAAATAGCACAAAAGTGAAAATACACTCGAGGCGCACCGAAGGACGTGATCATCCAAACCGTCATGGGAGATGTTTAGAGGACGGGATGACGTTGTTGACAAGAAAATGTACATGCGCCGCGTTTTTACACTTTTGTTAATGTAAAGGGGGAAGAAACCCTTAAATATTTACTTTGTAGCAAAATGTAAATGTAAATTGTATCAACTCATGGTCACAAGGAATGGATCATGGTGACCTTCTGTGTATCAACAGAGGAACAAGTTTCAGAACGGCTTCCCAGTCTGCGAGGTCGCTCCAGTGCCCATGTGGAACGACTCCCAGTGCGTTTAAAGTCCTACCTGGATGTCTGTGTCTGTGGCCCCTCTGATCCAGAGCCGCGTTTCCTCTCCGGGTTCCCAACGCGACGCTGCAGAGCGCAGAGATTCCCACCAGCACCAGGAAGGCCCTCAGCGGCAGCATCGCCATCTCGCCCACGACCCCCCCCCCCCGAGCAACGCTTTACTCCGCCTCCCTCTCGCTTTCCCCGGTTCCTCCCAGTGGAGCTCCGCTCCCACTGAGGCGATATCCTGTTTCTGCTGCCGAAATGTTGTTGGTGAACGTCCTCGTTCACGAGCTGAGAAGAGGCCTGTTGGTGCGGCTACTCATCCCCGACTATCCCACCGGTATCGTCTTCTTCTTCCCCTCGCTTTCCTTCTTCTCTTTCTCGCAGGTGGTTAACTGTCTCCTCTCTCCTTGTGTCGCAGAGCCTGAAAGAGAGAAGATAAATACTGCTTAAAAACAATGAAACACCTCCCTCGCAAACAGATTAATCTTCATAAAAAGTGATGGATTCCAACACAACAAGCGGTTCAGTGATCCTTCCCGTCCAGGCTACAGTTAATTGGCTTCAGTTTGGAGATCTGACTTCTTAAATAGTTGTTGTGTTGATTAGGACATTGTGCTAATTACGCAGACAATGCTGTCTGTAAAAGCCATTAGCTTTAATTCAATTAGACACAGACTGATTCGGAGAGGTGCAGCTCATGAGCAACGCCAAGTCGCTGGTTTTGCTCTATTTACAGCAGTGGAAGTGACGCATGCAGATGTATAAAAGTCATCAAAGGCAGATTTTAGGATCCAGACTCGGCTCTGTTAAACAGCACAACTCCTGCCCTGAGAAGCGAGAAACCGCTTGATCTTTACAAGGTGAGATGTCTCGGCATATGAGAAGGTTTTTACATTAAATGCATTAGAGCCACTGATCAGACGATCAAAGGTTCCTTCTGTTCGGCTCAGGCCCTTTTTTTTCAAAGACCAGCCAATAAGAGTTCTTCATTAAGTTCAGATGTTTGGATGCCGAACACCACAAACTAGAGATGAGTGAAAGTGTGAGGTAAAAATAAATAAACCAATGTTAAAAGGTCAAACAAAAGACAATGAAGGTTATTGTGTTACGCTGATGCAATTTTAGAAACAAGGGTACATAGTTACACTTCATTGAGGCAATAACGTCACTTCATGGACCCACACGAATCCCTCAGCCATCTCATTTCCTGGCCCAGTGGTTCAAGCATATTGACGCATCATTCATGCACGCCGTTGCGTCTCCAATGAACCGTTGGTTTGCCGTTTCGGTCTTCGCCGTATAATTAAAGGTGCGTTTAATATTCAATAGCTCAGTAGATGGGAACGTTCCCTCAGGGCTCATTGGCTCCCGTTGACCACATGAGCGGCCGACCAGGAAGTGTTGACAGTTAATCCCACACCAAGCTGGCTAATTATCCTTGAGTCTTCTGATTGATGTGCGTGTTTTGTTTGTGCGTCTAATATTTGTCCGCATACGTCTAAAAGCTGTCGAGGTACGTGGGACATAATGTGAGAAAATGAAATTCCCTTGAAGGATCGAAGAGAATTGAGCGACAGATACCAAAGCAGGAGAAATTTAGCGTTAATTTACAACAACAAAACAACAGCAAACACATCCGTCAAATCTATTCTGGGAAGTTGTCACTCGCAGGTAAAAAGTCATTTTGTGCATTTGAACAGACAACGAGCAGAAACGCAGACAACACCAAGAACAATTACTGACACGTCTGTTAACGCGCTCCCAAAGCTGCCATTCGCCAGTCAAATTAAGTGTTGTTTTTTATTTAACAGGTTTTTAGAAAAAAATACTGCAAGTCTAAAATAAATTTGCTTTCACCAATAATCCTGAAACCCCGTCACCGGTCATCTGTTATTCGTCTCAGACGCTGTCAAGTCAAACGCATTAAAAATAAGAAAACAAGAGTAATGGAACAGATTGGTAGCAGAGTGACAGCTCAGGAAAACTCAGTGTGAGTGTGAACATGATACCGTGTGACTTGTTTGATGAGAATGGAGCGACCTGCTGTCAGATTATAATAAAGTAAAAAAAGCAATTGCCAGAAAAAAAAACTGTCTTTTTTAAAACAAAATGACTTAAATAGCCCCAAGAATCCAGAGTGTTATTCATTATACTCAATGGAGGTTATCGTTGAAGGGAATCCTGGAGAATCCTACACATTATGTATATGTCTATATTATTGTGTGCGTCGTTGAAAGACAGAGAGAGAGAGAGAGAGAAAGAGAGAGAGAGAGAGAATGCAACCCAGAAACAGACAGCGATAATGACTCCCCAGGGCGAGCATGCCTTTTGGCCAGACCACTTCCTCTGTCTGAATACATGACTCAAGAGTCACATTAGAATAGTGAACAGCCTACACATGTGTACATGTGTGTGTGTGTGTGTGTGTGTGTGTGTGTGTGTGTGTGTGTGTGTGTGTGTGTGTGTGTGTGTGTGTACATGTGTGCGCTCCATTCCCTTGGGCTCTTTGCGAATAGCTGTGAATACATGAGTCAAGTGTTGGACTGGACTGTGATTTATTGGCTAACATTAGAGGGTAGCTACAGCCGCACTGTCTGTGTGTGTGTGTGTGTGTGTGTGTGTGTGTGTGTGTGTGTGTGTGTGTGTGTGTGTGTGTGTGTGTGTGTGTGTGTGGGTGTTACAAAGGTTAGAGTAGTAGGGTACGAAAAATTCAGCGCGACAAGCCTCACAGGCCGACATGTACTGACTAATACATGTACTCACTAACACACATACTCACTAACACATGTACTCACTAACACATGTACTCACTAACACATGTACTCACTAACACATGTACTCACTAACACATGTACTCACTAATACACATACTCACTAACACATGTACTCACTAACACATGTACTCACTAACACATGTACTCACTAACACACATACTCACTAATACATGTACTCACTAACACACATACTCACTAACACATGTACTCACTAACACATGTACTCACTAACACATGTACTCACTAACACATGTACTCACTAACACATGTACTCACTAACACATGTACTCACTAACACATGTACTCATTAATACATGTACTCACTAATACACATACTCACTAACACATGTACTCACTAACACATGTACTCACTAACACATGTACTCAATAATACATGTACTCACTAATACATGTACTCACTAACACATGTACTCACTAATACATGTACTCACTAACACACATACTCATTAACACATGTACTCACTAACACATGTACTCATTAATACATGTACTCACTAATACACATACTCACTAACACATGTACTCACTAACACATGTACTCACTAATACATGTACTCACTAACACATGTACTCACTAACACATGTACTCACTAACACATGTACTCACTAACACATGTACTCACTAACACATGTACTCACTAACACACATACTCACTAACACATGTACTCACTAACACATGTACTCACTAACACATGTACTCACTAACACATGTACTCACTAACACATGTACTCACTAACACATGTACTCACTAACACATGTACTCACTAACACATGTACTCATTAATACATGTACTCACTAATACACATACTCACTAACACATGTACTCACTAACACATGTACTCACTAACACATGTACTCACTAACACATGTACTCATTAATACATGTACTCACTAATACACATACTCACTAACACATGTACTCACTAACACATGTACTCACTAACACATGTACTCACTAACACACATACTCACTAATACATGTACTCACTAACACACATACTCACTAACACATGTACTCACTAACACATGTACTCACTAATACATGTACTCACTAATACACATACTCACTAACACATGTACTCACTAACACATGTACTCACTAATACATGTACTCACTAACACATGTACTCACTAACACATGTACTCACTAACACATGTACTCACTAACACATGTACTCACTAACACACATACTCACTAACACATGTACTCACTAACACATGTACTCACTAACACATGTACTCACTAACACATGTACTCACTAACACATGTACTCACTAACACATGTACTCACTAACACATGTACTCACTAACACATGTACTCACTAACACATGTACTCATTAATACATGTACTCACTAATACACATACTCACTAACACATGTACTCACTAACACATGTACTCACTAACACATGTACTCACTAACACATGTACTCATTAATACATGTACTCACTAACACATGTACTCACTAACACATGTACTCACTAACACATGTACTCACTAACACATGTACTCATTAATACATGTACTCACTAATACACATACTCACTAACACATGTACTCACTAACACATGTACTCACTAACACATGTACTCACTAACACATGTACTCATTAATACATGTACTCACTAATACACATACTCACTAACACATGTACTCACTAACACATGTACTCACTAACACACATACTCACTAATACATGTACTCACTAACACACATACTCACTAACACATGTACTCACTAACACATGTACTCACTAACACATGTACTCACTAACACACATACTCACTAACACATGTACTCACTAACACATATACTCATTAATACATGTACTCACTAACACACATACTCACTAATACATGTACTCACTAACACACATACTCACTAATACATGTACTCACTAACACACATACTCACTAACACATGTACTCACTAACACATGTACTCACTAACACATGTACTCACTAACACATGTACTCACTAACACATGTACTCACTAATACACATACTCACTAACACATGTACTCACTAACACATGTACTCACTAACACATGTACTCACTAACACACATACTCACTAATACATGTACTCACTAACACACATACTCACTAACACATGTACTCACTAACACATGTACTCACTAACACATGTACTCACTAACACACATACTCACTAATACATGTACTCACTAACACACATACTCACTAACACATGTACTCACTAACACATGTACTCACTAACACATGTACTCACTAACACATGTACTCACTAACACATGTACTCACTAACACATGTACTCATTAATACATGTACTCACTAATACACATACTCACTAACACATGTACTCACTAACACATGTACTCATTAATACATGTACTCACTAACACATGTACTCACTAACACATGTACTCACTAACACACATACTCACTAATACATGTACTCACTAACACACATACTCACTAACACATGTACTCACTAACACATGTACTCACTAACACATGTACTCACTAACACACATACTCACTAATACATGTACTCACTAACACACATACTCACTAACACATGTACTCACTAACACATGTACTCACTAACACATGTACTCACTAACACATGTACTCACTAACACATGTACTCATTAATACATGTACTCACTAATACACATACTCACTAACACATGTACTCACTAACACATGTAGTCACTAACACATGTACTCACTAACACATGTACTCACTAACACATGTACTCACTAACACATGTACTCACTAACACACATACTCACTAATACATGTACTCACTAACACACATACTCACTAACACATGTACTCACTAACACATGTACTCACTAACACATGTACTCACTAACACATGTACTCACTAACACATGTACTCACTAACACATGTACTCACTAACACATGTACTCACTAACACACATACTCACTAATACATGTACTCACTAACACACATACTCACTAACACATGTACTCACTAACACATGTACTCACTAACACACATACTCACTAATACATGTACTCACTAACACACATACTCACTAACACATGTACTCACTAACACATGTACTCACTAATACACATACTCACTAACACATGTACTCACTAACACACATACTCACTAATACATGTACTCACTAACACATGTACTCACTAACACATGTACTCACTAACACATGTACTCACTAACACATGTACTCACTAACACACATACTCACTAACACATGTACTCACTAACACATGTACTCACTAACACATGTACTCACTAACACATGTACTCACTAACACACATACTCACTAACACATGTACTCACTAACACATGTACTCACTAACACATGTACTCACTAACACATGTACTCACTAACACATGTACTCACTAACACATGTACTCACTAACACATGTACTCACTAATACATGTACTCACTAACACATGTACTCACTAATACATGTACTCACTAACACACATACTCATTAACACATGTACTCACTAACACATGTACTCATTAATACATGTACTCACTAATACACATACTCACTAACACATGTACTCACTAACACATGTACTCACTAACACATGTACTCACTAATACATGTACTCACTAATACACATACTCACTAACACATGTACTCACTAACACATGTACTCACTAATACATGTACTCACTAACACATGTACTCACTAACACATGTACTCACTAACACATGTACTCACTAACACATGTACTCACTAACACACATACTCACTAACACATGTACTCACTAACACATGTACTCACTAACACATGTACTCACTAACACATGTACTCACTAACACATGTACTCACTAACACATGTACTCATTAATACATGTACTCACTAATACACATACTCACTAACACATGTACTCACTAACACATGTACTCACTAACACATGTACTCATTAATACATGTACTCACTAATACACGTACTCACTAACACATGTACTCACTAACACATGTACTCACTAACACATGTACTCACTAACACATGTACTCACTAACACACATACTCACTAACACATGTACTCACTAACACATGTACTCACTAACACATGTACTCACTAACACATGTACTCACTAATACATGTACTCACTAACACGTGGTGTGTAACTGGAGCAGTACTACTGAACACACACAAGTACATCATTCTTCTTCTGCTCCCGTAGTGGATAAGGCGACAGGTAGGACAGACTCAAAGTTAAATAGTGTTATTTATAGATTTCGTCCCTCAGAATCGGCCATTTACACGTCTCGCTTTAACGGAGAACGTGCGTCTGCAGTGCCGGAGCGTCGGAGGAGGTAAACGCATTTCTTTTTTTCTGGTCACGCTCGCTCTCTCCGGCTCGGCCTCACGCTGAGCGCCTTCAGTCGGAGGAGCCGTAATAACTCCGGCTGCAATCACGGTGATTATCACCAGAACCGAAACAAAAACGCCGAGCGGCGGCACATCGGGATGTTCCACCGCTCTGCGAATGAACGGAGACAATTTCTCAAAGTTACGTCTCATTTTCTCTCACTGTGCCTTCTCCCATTTGGTCTTTTTTTTAATGTTTTGTATAATACCAGTCTGTTCTCTAGGCTCCATTTGCACAGTTAAAATTTGTTGGATCAGAGGTTGTGGTTTTAATTTCCGCAGTTTAAATCTGAGAAGTGAAACATGAACACGTTTTTCGGCAGTTTTAGTTGCACTTTGATGCAAGCGAGTGCTTCTTTTCCAGCCAGATAATGAGCTTTTTTCTCAATGATGTCGTCTCCAACCGAGACAATCTCCACTTTCTGATTGATTGAGAGTGTTAACAATTAAACAATGCAGACACTATTTTAGTGTTTTGGTGCAAAACAGATGCGGCCGCGGTGTCTTTGGATTGCATTTCTACGAAATGACTCGCGTTCAAATTAAATCTTTTCGTACACATCTTGGACACAACCCTAGTCAATTAAGTTGATCCTACTCAAGTACTTTAAGTTGGATCAACATACTTGCTTAATGATTAAAGAAAGCATTTCAATCGTGTGGAAATCCTTTCCATGATTTTATGAAGTTAGTACCGTAAACGTCGGGTTACGAGCCGCTACTACCTTCGGTCAGTGTCCCCGTTAGCTAGGGTGACCAGATTTGAGTTTGTGAAAAAGAGGACACCTCGTCGCGGGGGTGGGGGGTGGGTGGGGGAAATACTTCGTCACGGGGGGGTAGCAGCAGTGTGTAGCATGCCGTGAACTTACATTTACGTTGAGATCGGTCAACCAATGACAGTTCTCTCTACAGTCAGAGCTTGCGCAAGAAGGTGGAACGTGAGGGAGATACCATTTCCAAAACTTGTAAGGGGGTAATAACTATTTTCCCGGACGTAGCAAAATCCCGGACGTTTTTGGAATCCCTGCCGGACGCTTTTTTTAGGTCTCGAAAAGAGGACATGTCCGGGAAAAAGAGGACATCTGGTCACCCTACCGTTAGCTCCCCGCTGTAGCCAGCTGGGGCTCCTGCTAGCGCTCCGTTACTTCCCCGCTAACTTCCGCTAGCTCCCCGAAAACCACCGAAGGTAGCGGGACCAGGCTCGACACCCGACTTGGGCAGAGGGGACGCGGGCAGTAGCAGCAGCAGCGCTAGCTAGTAGCAGCGCTAGCTAGTAGCAGCGCTAGCTAGCAGCAGCGCTGCTCTTAGCTTGCTACAGCGGGGACACTGACCGGCCGTAGGAGCGGCTTGTAACCCGACGTTTACGGTACACCCTTTCAAAAATAATGTCAAGGTCAAAATGACACTTTAAAACCTCCAGTTCACTGAGCGTGATTAAACGACGATCTGGATGATTGTTTCAACCACTTTGATGCCTCTCCCTCCTTCAAAGACCTTAACATGTCATCAACGCCGCCATTTTGCCCGGCGGGAATTCTCCGGACAACGTCACAGGCTCTGGTTCAACTGTTTCGGACGTTTGCCTTTCGCACACGCAGCTCCTCCGGGGAACGTCGCGACCATTCCAGCGTGGCTTGTGCCGATGTGTGAAAACAACGCACTCGGCTCTCACTTTCTATCATGTCCTTTTCTCTTTTCGGTGTCTCTGTCCGGCCTTCGCCTCGCTCTCGTTTCTCTCTCCTCGGTGAACCAAACCTCCCACCAGCTGCGTTAAAACACCTTCAGGAAATGCCTTGAAACTATAGACAGTATACTTGACCCTACTTTTTTGTCTTTCTCCTTCTCGCTCCAGGGATAAGTGGTGATAAAAGTGATTTAATTTGTGTACGGATGTGATATATATATATATATATATATATATATATATATATCTCCGGTCCCCCTTCACACTGTGTGTTGCTGTGTATGTGGCAGGCTTTGTGCGTCTCTTCATACTTCTTCCTCCACACATTGCCTGTGTCAGGGATAGGTAGGCAAACAACAATGCTTACTGAACCTTGTCTACACAATGTGTACAAGAGGATGAGAATCAAAGGAGAAACGAGGAGAAAGCGACAGGTACATTAGTTGTGAATTTCCCTCATGCAGCCTCTCTTTCCTTTTTTCCCACCGGACCAGCCTTACACTCTCAGACGTCTGGTCTTGCATGCCGGACACGATGCCAAATCAACCGTGCATTCGTCTGAAGAACAGATTTTTATCCATAAAGCCCCGACAACTAAAGGGGTTCTGTCTGATTTGGCTCAGCGGCCGGCATGAACAGGAACTGGACGTGGAACGTGTTGTTTGTTCCCACGGGGCGCCGCTTGTCGCCTCTCCGTGTTCTTTCGCTGTGTCACCCTTCGTTCCTGCCACATCCGGCACGGTGGCCAGTCTGCTCTGACCTGAACAAAGATGGCGGCACAGCGGAGAATTGTGGTCTTGTGACCTCGAATTAGTTTGAGGCGATGAGCCGACGTAGAAAATAATCTGTATATTTGAATTTTTTTGTATTCTATGAATGAATGAATATATACGGTGTCGAAGTAGCAGCAATTTACAGACAAAATATCAAACCAACAGGGATGAACGATATATACAATAATAATAATAATAAAAATAGCTGGGATGAAAGATATGTACAGCAAAAAAAACTGAGTATTAATTCAGGAATTGAATTAAACTTAAACTTAAAAATGCAAAGTATGTATGTGTATATGAAGTGTGAAGTGTAACTGTGTTTATTGTTATGCACCTTTCACCACCTGTACCGTACTTATGTACCGTAAATTATTCTGATTCTGATTCTGACGTGAAGTCTAGTTTTTACCAGTGTTGCATCTTTTTGTTGTGATCGGTGTGACAGAAGCTGCCAGGATGCTTTGTCATCAGGAGGCTAAAAATGTTATTTCTGTCCTGCTTCTCCTAAAGAGAGCTGTTTACTGTTTACTGTTTACTGTTTACAGCGTGGGTTTAAAACGTCGCCTGAGGAGTCTCGCTGAAGGACGCCTCACCAGCACGCAGCTGATTGGCCGCTGCCGGGAATAAAGCCGTAACCACCAGAGCTCCTCCGGCCACCGGACCCTTCCGTCACCCGGGACGCTATCTGAACCAGATGTTTCTGCCGGGTTGAGAAAGGGGGTCACGGGAGGTTTAAAATGAGATTTTCAGTTCCTGTGGAAATCCACTCCTACTCTCCAAAACAAATCCCACTGACACTCTGCTGTAGATGCAAAGCTGTGAACCGGGAGGCCCTTTTTTTAATTCTTTTTCTTCCTGTTTTATTATTTTTTTAGGTTCCTTTAAGCGACTATAGCTCTGGAAGGAGAGATTTAAAAAAAAAAAAAAAAAAAAAGATGAGGGATGGATGAAATGAACCAACCGGAGGGAGGGAGAAGGAGAAAGATGACAGCCGACAGAAATAAAGACGCCGAGTCATCGTGTTTCCGTCCAACAGCTGTCAGGATAACTTTACACAAAAGGTTTGAGACGTCGAGAAGTTTCAACCATCCGATCCTCGTTGTTTCCGTCCGCCGGGGTCGAAGCGGAGGCGTTTTGATTTATGCCAAATAATAAAAGCTGGATAAGCAATCGTCTTCGGGATCATTTGTGTATGAAAGCGAAGGACGGCGGAGGGAGAGAAGACAGATAGAGCGAGAGTGGGAGTATCAAAGTTCACGCCGGGTGTCTGGTTCCGGCGGCCGGCTCTTCGCGGTCTGTTAAAAGCTTAAAAACAGAGCGGGGCTGGAAACAGACACCCGGCGTTTAGCTCACACCGCGAAACCTGAGGCTTAATTGCCATTCAATTAGAGGAACTAATAGGCCTCTGCGTGTGCGTGTGTGTGTGTGTGTGTGTGTGTGGGTGGGTGAAGTGATTTCAAAAAAAGAGCTACAAAGCTTTCTCAGCATTCATGAAAATAGGTATTAATGAGAGGCTAGCAGCTCCAACACACACAGACACACACTTACTGCAAAGTTAGTCTTCTCGGTGTGTGTGTGTGTGGGGGTGTTATGTGTTTTATGAATTTCTTAGCATGTGTGCGCGTGTGTGTGTGTGTGTGTGGTTGCTGATTCCTGTTCAGCCATTAGTGAAATCCAAGCGCTAATTACCACCCACAAGACCCCACGTCTGCTGTTTTCACAAACACACTCCCACACTCACACACACACGTGCTAACACGTTTACACGTACACAAACTCACGTACAGTTTCTTCATGTACTATTATCTCCAATCAACTTCACTTTTACGTCATTAGTATCGTTTTACACGAGGACTGAATGTCTCAATGTTCAGAACACGTAAAGCTAAATACGAGCATTAATTGCTCTGCAATCTAATCATTGCAGTGCAGTTAATGATGATGTCATCCACGATGCTTTCTCTCAACATCACGTTATCACGCAGATTTGGACTTGTGTCTTCAAACGGAAGAATTAAAGCTCATTCAAACTTAATAAAGTGTAAAAGTAAAAGCTTATAGCCTGGCTCAGAATCTCACCAGAATGAGGCACCCAGAAGCAATGCATTGTGGGGCATTTGAGTATGTGCGGTCATAAATTCTCGCCAATGTATTCATCCGGGCATTTTCTTGGATACACAACAATCCTACATACAACACAAAAATCCACTTATACACAGTGTGAACACACTACATACGCAATGTTGCGTCATATTTGACGATGAATACAATGTTGCAATTCCGAACATTGCCCATGATAATACGGTTTGGCAATATTTTCTCTCCATCTGTGTACTAATAGGTAGTACAATTACTCAATCAGAGTACTGGTGACAGTACAACTCAGTAACGGGGAACTCCTCCAACACAAGCATTAGTGGCATGTCGCGTTAATTTGAAGAACGCTAAATACACAATATGATGATAATGAAGAACACAATGAGCTGACAGCACACACACACACACACACACACACACACACACGCTATTCATTTGTTGCGCTCGGCTAACCGGCGCCTAATTAACGCCGTCATTGTTGTGTTTGGGAAGTCTAATTCTGTTGAAAGTACTTCATGTCATCAAAATAAACTCTGTTTACATGTGTGTTTTCAGAACATTTACTTTTGTTTGGCTCATTTTGATTAGCATCCTCAATTACTGAGAATCACACTAATTAGTATGGAAATAATATGCAATTTGTGGGAAATTATGTGCAATCAGAACAATTCTTTCTGCTAATGAGGCAGAGATGGGTTTTTTATTTATTTTTATCATTTGGAAAACATGTCTTGTGCCTTTTTTAATATTGTTGGACCAGTATGTCTTCACTATGACCACAGTTCACATCTATAAAGACAGCATGCCTCACACTTTCATATAATGCATTTAAACTGACATAACAATACACCAGTATTTGAGTGAGTGGCAAATTGTCTTTGTTAAACTATTTTAAAGTACAATTTGTTAGTTTTTTTGTGTGTTTTATTCAGTCAATCATTACAATACAATACAATGTTCTATATAATATACAAAACAGAAAGACTGAAAAGGTATAGATAGAAGCAAAACATGCTTATATATTCCTATCCTAAATTATTATTATTATCAATTAAATCAGATAATTAATTCGAAATAAATAAATAAATATATATATATACATACAATTCATCACAGAACTTAAACATTGAAATTCATGTGTTTCGGCAAAATATTTGTTCATTAGCAGGAAAGCTAACGCACCACAACATGGAAGTGAAAGCAGTGCTCTGTTTACATTTTAATTTAAAAGTGCAATAAAAGCATTTTAAACCTCAAATGAATGAATAATTTATCCCCCCAAAAAAACTACGTCTTGCGGTCATAACAGAAATAATCGTTGTATTATTCACAAACAAAAACTTTTGTTGCCTCTCCTTGTATATAAAAAAGGAAGAAAAAATATGTTTTCAATGCAGTGCAACTTAATGAAGTCATAAAGAATCCCGGTAATGGCGGTGAATGTTTGGTCCTGATTTGTCCTCTTAATTTGGAAGGAAATCCTGTGAGCTGAAAACCAGTTGATGAGCAAACCAATCAGCTCTCTCTCTCCTCGCTCCTCCAGAACGAGCGGCTGAAATAGACCCTAAAACAACGGGCGGGCTGATGAGCCGCCGTTAAGCCGGAGGCGAGACAATGCAGCTCCAATTAGAGCGCTGCCCGCTCCTCATTGGCTGACTGTAACTCGGTGACTGTTCGCTCCCGATAACGGGAGAGACCGACTCTCAATTGTGACGAGCAATCTCCAATTAAAACGTGTGGAAATTAAGAAATGTTGCGTAAGAGGGACTTTGTTAAGAGTTGACTGGCCATTGACTTGAATGGGGGCCTCATGACGTGGAGCTGAAGGGTGTCCTTAATGACACTTTAATCATCCCTCTGTCCGTCTCCCTTTGTCCCCTTTCTGTTGTTTGCATTGTCACTTTTTTTTCTTCTTCACTTCACAGTCCGGTAGGATCCACGTTCTCAATTATAGCTTTGCATCACGGTGTAATTACCGGCAAAGACGTTTAGAATATATTCAAGAATGGAAAATCTTTTTTTTTTCTTCTTCTGTTGAACCCGTCAGCTCTCTTTTCGGCTCACGACCCCTCAGAAGCTGCCAGACTTTGTCTTTCGTTTTTTTTTTTCAGTCTAGAATCATTCATCACTCGCTTTCCCACTTATGTGTGTGTACACACACACACACAAACACACACACACACACACACAGAAACAACTCATCGCGGGACGTCTGCCCGAAAGGTTCAGAGTTCACAGTCGCACAACCGGGGATTCATGACACTGTCACTGCACCTTTGTAATCTGAGAGAGGACACACACACACACACACACACACACACACACACACACACACACACACACACACACACACACACACGTGCCAAGACAAACACGCAAAGTCGTGAGGGGAAAAGATGCCGCTCAATCATAGGAATACCGACGCACACAATTCCTGGAAAAGAAATAAGTGCGGGAGGGAAGTTTGGAAAAGAAAGCAAAACCTGACACTCTCCTGAGTCTTTCCCACTCCATTTCTTTATGTGTGTGTGTGTTTGTGTGTGTGTTTGTGTGTGTGTGTGTGTGTGTGTGTGTTCTATAGTCCCAAAGGGAGGGCGAGAAAGAGAGAGAAGTGTGGGAAGAGGAGGTGGGGGGGGCAGGAAACGGTGGCGTCTGGAATTGATTTGAGGTTAAAGGAAAAATAAAATACTTGAGATTCTTAAAGGGACGGAGACGACCACAAAGCAATGAAGAAAGGTAGGAGAGGGAGAGCGAGAGAGAGGCCACACAACCACAAAAATGAAAAACACAAAGATGGATATATACTCTCTGCAATAAAGCCTGTGAGTGCGCGGTGGATCTTATGCGTGTAGCCCGTATACCTCTTGGAAAAGAAGAAGAAGGGTCACACAGGCTACGCGGACGTGGAGAGAATGGTGATTCTTCCGCTTGGGCCCATTCGTATCCCCTCGTGTCCGGAGGTGGAGAGCAGATTGCGGACAGAGAGAAGCCACATCCGCGGACAGATGACTTCTGTACTCTCAAGTCGTGCAGAATCTCCACAATATCAAACCCCCGGCCACCCATTTATCTCAGCAGAGCCGGTCAATGGATGAAGCCACACAATGGCAGCATAGCTCAGCTTCAGAGAAAAGAATGACCACGGAATGAAATAGAAGGATGAGAAAACGGATAAGAAGAAGAAGAAGAAGAAGAAGAAGAAGAAGAAGAAGAAGAAGAAGAGGAAGCGGGAAAGTAGAGCCGCTGCTGTGGAGAACTGGAGTGAAGGGAGGATGAGGAGGAAAGGGGAGTAACTGGAGACGCTGCTGCAGTGAGATTCCCTTTTAAACCCGTCTCACACGGCAGCCGTGCAACTGTTTATTTTCTGTGCAATTTCAACAGCGGCCGACATGTCGGACATGTTTCTGGACAAGGGGAACCGAACTAACGGCAACAAAAACACTGAAATCATTACTATATCAGGCACCGAGGAGTCCTCTTAAAGGGCCAGCGTGTCGGATCTCGAAGCAGAAATGGAATATAATTAATCTATTATCACCTGAAAGTAAAAATCTTTGTGTTTTTGGAGCCTTTCCATATATACATACAGACTCTTCACGGACTCCATCGTGTTTCTATGGTAGCCCAGAGAGGACAAACCAAACACCGTCTTTAGAGAGAGACTTTCGCCCACCGTAGTTTCCTCTACGCGCTCGTGAAGCGGCTGTAACGTGAGCTGCAGAGGGCAAAACCGCCGCGGCGGCCGTCTGACTCCCCGTTGACCCTGAAGTCGAGTTATTACGGGGACGATGACCTCGGAGCGAGGCGTGAATACAGTGTTGGACGAGGAGGAGCGAGCGAAGGGATGCAACCGCACCGCTAGACACGCCGGCCCTTTAAAAGGCCATGTTAGGAGCTGACCGTTCGACCTCTGAGCCACAACAAATTCAAGATTTACTTTCAATTTTAATAACTTTATTTCAATCTGAACTCGGGTTACATATTGATTCAAGAAGAAAAGAAAAAAGATTTGTATATTTACATGTCGTTACCACCTCCAGAGCGAGCACCCGTCCGCCCAAGTTTTTTTTCTCCAGATTTTTCGATAATGAGGAAGTGGTTTTAAAATACTCAAACGCTTCTAAATCATCAACCACAGGTCCGATTTAATACATTTAAACGGCTAAAGTACTGTAAACCCTTGTGAGAAGAGAAACAATGGACTACATTTAAAAAAAAAGATCGTTATATTTTTATAATTACGTAATTAGGTAAGCTCCTCAACATGACTGAGTAATTATAACGTTTCACTATTTAACTAATTTAGTACCCCTAACATTATTATTGCATATTTGGATGCTTTAGGTCTTAATCTTTCTAAAGAGGTGCAGTATTACTCTGGGGCATGATGGGAAGGCACCAAAAATACAATTAAAAAAACTCGGGGAGCAACCGAGGACTCATTTTTTGATCAGACTCTTGACTTTTGATCAAATTTATGCAGAACATAAATAATAAATATTTTTATATTTATTTTTTATTTTTAGAGGCAAGGAGTTGCTGATTCTTTAGAGATCAAGGACAATAGGGGCTGGTATTCATATCAAGGTCATATGAGCTGTAGAACACCTGTAGAAGCCCTAGGGTATCCCTTAAGGGGGACCCTCGGGCTGATGAGGTTCAAGGTCAGAGGTCAAAGAATGTAGACAGCCAATGAAACGTCCTTTAAAAACACTTAACACTTAATCGTCCACAACACTTCTCCTGTAAAACCCACTCTAGGCTGACGTCTCGAGTGACACAACATCAGTAATTAAATCGCCCTTCAGTCCGCCGTTTCCCCCCCCGTGCAGACCGTGAGCGCTGTGAATCGCTACGCTGCGGAGGACCAGCGAACGCGCCATTAGCCGATCAGCGGGACGCCCGTTCATCGCATTAGCGAAAGCTCATTAAACCGACCGCAACAATGCCCGAGCGCCGCTGTGTGTTTTATTGGCCCCCATGTGCAGCCAAATAAAAAAAGAAAAGAAAAGGAGAAAGGGAACGCACGCCTGCCTGCCTGCACGCACGGGGCCTCCGCCGCAAAACGAGCGGGAAAACGACGAGGAGACGGCAAAGAACGGACGATGTTGACCGAGAAGCGAAGAGATGGCGGGAAGCGAGAGGAAGAAAGAGAGCAACAGAGAGGGATTTGTGTCCGGCTACGTTTAGCCATGTGTGTTCATGCTTTAGCGGAGCTCAGAGAGTCTGTTCCAACATGATGAATGGAGACTAAAGATATTAAAATATGGAAGAGAGAGAGAGAGAGAGAGAGAGAGAGAGAGAGAGGTATCAAAGAGAGTCTGAGAGGATAGGAGGTGGAAATCCCTCCCCATTCTTCCCCATAGAGAAATGAGAGAGTTAATCCTCCAGGGCTTACATTTGTTTCTTCTCCCTCTATCTCTCTGTATTTCAGTATCTCTGCTTTCTGACATTCTCTCTGCTCCCTCCTGATCTTGGCTTTCCCTCCTTTTCCCGCTCCTCTCTGCGTGCCGTTAACCGTCATCCATTTTTTCCCGCCTCTCCTCTTGTTGAATTCCCACCGCATCCCCAATCTTTCCCCCGTCTCTCTGCCCTCCATCCCGCTCGGATTCCTCGCAGGCTTTATGGGTTTACGATGCACGGTAATCTCACTGCAAACACATTTATCTGTCCATTCTTTCTCCTCCGTTCCCCCTCTCTCTCTCTTTCTCTCTTTCTTTTCTTCTTGTCTTTCTTCTTGTTGCCCGGCAGTGCCGATGACGCTTACAGGATATCACCGCTTGGTCGGAGCGACGGAGAGCAGAAGAAGAGGAGGGCGAGAAGAAGAACAGAACCCCAAAAAAACGAGGCGATGACGGAGCGGCGGATATGAATTCAGAGCGCAGCGCCGCCGCGGATAAAGGCCAACGCGGAGCCGAGAGGAATTCAAATGAAATCCATCTAAGGCCGACGTGCAGGAAGAAGGAGGGGAAAAAAGTCTCGTCTGATCTTTAGAAAAGTCGGTGAGGAAAAAGGAAAAGATCCATCCATCCATTAAAGGGCTGAACCATTCCAAGTCCAATTTTGACAGATTTTGATTAAAAAAAAACATATTGAGATCGTGATGGAGTGATTTTTTTTGCTGTGGATCCGCAGCAGAAAGGGATTCATTTAGTCTGCAACACGACTGGATTTAACTTAAAATGCTATTTTGACAAACTTTTCATCTTTGCGCCTCCTGCCAGTTTCACACATTTTATTCGATAACATTTGAATTAATTTGAGCAGACCTGCCATCCATCCCATTTACTCCAAGCATAATTGTCTATGTTTAAAAAAGCAATTAAAACAAAAGTGGGTCACAAAGTAAGCGGCGTCTCCAGTTCCAGTGGAAATCCAGTGCAGGTGGCTTGACGGCGGTCGGCTTGGTTGATCAAGCCAAGCCCGTAATCTCATATTGGAGGATAACTAAAAAAAACAGTAATTTCCCTCCATTCTGAAACGCCATTTCCTCCTGAAAGTAGATCCTTTTAACACGGTCACCTCGGTTTTACAAGTTAACATCCAGGACGGGAATAAGACGTTGTGTTTGCCAAAATAAACTGGTGATTGTCTGGTGTCTTCATTATTCTGAACACAGCAAAGTGAGAAAGTGTGAGACTAATCACTCCTTTCCAGGGAATCAGGTGCTCTTCCTTTCTCTCCTTTTTTTATTTTCATGGCTTGATACACAGAAGTGTTTACTGGCTTGACATTTCAACATTCCTGGGTATTGAAGTTCATTTTTCTCAGCTGCCATTTGAATTCGCCAAAACCTCTGAAGATGCCCAGGGCCATGAAAAAAAAGTAAAAATGAAAGAAATCCTCAGTGACATTCAGTTGTAAGTTTTCATTTAATGCCGGCCTCAGCTCCGTCAGATGGGGATATTTCCATTTGCTGGATATTTAATGAAATGACACTGCCATTGTTTAATTTTTCCAGAAAAAAATAATGTAATCACTTGTTGAAAATGATCTGAAGCTGAAATAGTCCCCCAAACTTCTTTTTTTTTATTCTTTTTTTTACGCTTTAAGCTGATGCTCTTTATTCAGGATGGCGAAAGGCTGAGTGCAAGAGTGGCGTAAGCTTAAACCAGCGCATTGCAAATATTACAAAAGACATCCAGATAAGCATCAAAGCCACAATCAGTCCAGACGGCATTCGTAGTGACACGAGTGTGTGTGTGTGTGTGTGTGTGTGTGTACCCTCGAGTGATCCTCGAGAAGTGATGGCGGCAGGAAGGCTCCATCAAAGGGCCGATGTTTCAGAGATGCCTGATGTGGAGCCTCTTGACATTTTGTTTCTCCCCCCCCCGGTGATTCATCCACCGCCGCCGTCACGACCAACAGCTACAAGCGCGTCTGCACTTTAAAAAAAACGAGCCCCCCTTTTTTTTTTGTCACTCTTAAGTTGCCGCGCGATCGACAGGTAATAATGCGACGCTGATGAATCGCCCCTCCGGCACTGCAACCTCGCAATCGATAGCACGCAAAACACAAAGTCCGGCCTCCGATTTGTCCCGGCGAGACGGTGCCGGATGATGGATGGGGCGGGATGGGTGCAGCTCGGGTTTAAGGGGGAGAAAAGAAGCTAAATCTTTAATTGAGTTACGAACAGACCAAATCGTAAGCAAGCAAATGTTTTCTTCTAATGGTTTTGTTTTTGCACAATCTAGAATCTAAAAGCTCAGGAGTTTTTTTTTGGGGTTGTTGGAACAGACTACTGCAGCTGTGTCCATATATGGGCGTGTCCGAGGAGCGTCGACTGGTTGGTAAACACTGTTTATTCCCCATGAAGTATTTTCCAATAAAAGTTGCTGCTAACTCCTTCTCCCTGCAGTATATGTGGGCCGCTAATTCGCTGTTTTCTTGTAATTTCGCGCTACAAATGTTACAGTTTTGTCGTCGTTTGAACGCTCTTATTTTGAAAAAGCAAAATCATTAATTGCTGGGTTTTCATTAACTTTCCCTCCTCTCTTCCTATTGCTCTCTTCTGGAGGAGGTGATGACGGACATGGACGTTCCTATAAATTATAATAATAATGATTCTGGCCGCCGTCTCTTTAAAAGTCTCTGCAGGATTTCCAGAGTATTTCATGGATGCGTGCTCTTTTTTCTTTTCATATCTAGCTCTCAATCAGTCAGACTGCTGGCTAATCGATACTGGTAGAGGGCATTAAAACTCACTCTGTGTGTGTTTGTGTGAATCCCTGGAAAAGGAATCTTCTCCTCCCTAATTCCTGCTCCTTATCTCTCCTCCCAGACGCCCATCAGTGTCACATGTTTGAAGATATATGAGCTTGATAGCTAACGACTTTTAGCAGCGTTTTCCGACTTAGCGCTCTCGAGGAAGCGGCTTATCGGGGCGGCGCTGCACCCCTCCGCTGGCTTTAAGTGTTCATTCTCACTGATGCGTGTGTTTACATTCAACCATTCTGTTTATATTTTGCAGATATCCGACATTTTCACCGTCGGTTGACGGAACAATGTGCGACAATGAGACGCACAAAGAGAAAATATGTAAAAGGCGTTCATTCGAAGACGGCCTCGATATGAAGCACCCATTCATCTGCCATCACAGACACGCGTGTAGAAACCGCCTTCTTCTTCTTCTTCTTCTTCTTCTTCTTCTTCTTCTTCTTCTTCTTCTTCTTCTTCTTCTTCAGTGGCCACGCGATCAGTGCGTGATTATAAATTAATACCTTTTAATCACATCCGCTGCCAGATGCCAGTGAGCCAAAAAGCACGAGCGACGAGGCACAAACTCTGAGAGGAGCGATCGTGACCCGATTGGCCCACTTTTTTTGATCGTCTCTCACACACACACACACACACAGTGGATCAGATCATTAGCAGATCAGAAAACAGGCCTTTTTCTCTCCCCATGCTTGTCGGTACAAACCTTTGGCTGACGCACACTGGCTGAGGTTTCAGGGGACTTTTCACTTCAAAATCTTATTCTGGAATCGTTTCGCTGCTGCTCGACTTAATCTGCGCTGATGCCGATGTAAGCGTGTGTGCGTGTGCGTGTGTGTGTGTACGTGTGTGTGTGCGTGTGCGTGTGTGTGTGTGTGTGTGTGCGTGTGCGTGTGTGTGTGTACGTGTGTGTGTGAAACTGGTACAGCAACGACTTTCAGCAGCAACGTGGAAAAAACAGAAGGAGAGAGAATGAGAGAATGAGAGAATGAGAGAATGAGAGAGAGAGAATGAGAGAGAATGAGAGAATGAGAGAGAATGAGAGAATGAGAGAGAATGAGAGAATGAGAGAATGAGAATGAGAGAATGAGAGAATGAGAGAGAATGAGAGAATGAGAGAATGAGAGAGAGAGAATGAGAGAGAATGAGAGAATGAGAGAATGAGAGAGCGAGAATGAGAGAGAGAGAGCGAGAATGAGAGAATGAGAGAGAGAATGAGAGAGAGAGAGAGAGAATGAGAGAGAATGAGAGAGAATGAGAGAATGAGAGAGCGAGAATGAGAGAGAGAGAGCGAGAATGAGAGAATGAGAGAGAGAATGACAGAATGAGAGAATGAGAGAGCGAGAATGAGAGAATGAGAGAGAGAATGACAGAATGAGAGAATGAGAGAGCGAGAATGAGAGAATGAGAGAGAGAATGACAGAATGAGAGAATGAGAGAGCGAGAATGAGAGAATGAGAGAGAGAATGACAGAATGAGAGAATGAGAGAGCGAGAATGAGAGAATGAGAGAGAGAATGACAGAATGAGAGAATGAGAGAGAGAGAATGAGAGAATGAGAGAGAGAGAATGACAGAATGAGCGAGAGAGACACAAAGAGAGAATGAGAGAATGAGAGAGAGAATGACAGAATGAGAGAATGAGAGAGACACAAAGAGAGAATGAGAGAGAGAATGAGAGAGAGAGAGACAGAGGGAAAGAGAGAGAGAGAAAGAGAGGATGACCTGAGACTGCTTCAGAGAAGCACTTTTGTTCTGTCTCTATCTCTTTTTAAACAAATCTTACACACACACACACACACACACACACACACACACACACACACACACACACAGGAACTCTGTCAATTTTGCCCGCCCCGCCGAGTCGTCACTCCGACAGAAGAGGTCATCTGGATGAATGCCTCCCATTATGGGATGTGTGCTCAGATCCCCGGTCTGGAGGTCAAAAGGTTAAACATCCAATCAGCAGCTAAACCTCCGTTTGAAACCCAGATCCACGGCGAGTTACGGGCGAGAATCAATAGGAGTCGACTGGGACGCGTTTCATCGGCGGCGGCCCCGAAGAATAATCCTGATGGAGGCGGAGCTTAAGTCTTTGTTTATGTCGGATTGATGTGAGTTTTTAAAGGGCAGCGTTTAAGCCTTTGCCGCTATTTAATATCCCGAAGTGTGACCATTATCGTCACTTAGTGCAGCTGATTTTCTCATTTATTTCTCAGAACATAACCAAAACATCAATAACCAAAAGTACAGACATGGAATAAAGTGTCTGCATCTTGTTGGGTTGCACTTTGAAGCTGTAATCCAGCAAATTAAAAGGATTTTCTCATTTTATCTTATATATATATATGAATATTTTTAAGTCTGAAAGAACTGTCGAGTGTGGAAGACAACAGAAAAGTTGATTATTATGCGAATATGTTGCTGAAAATGAATATTACGATTAAGTATATTCATGTTAACAAATTCAAATACAGAGGATGATAGCACAACAAGTGATTCTGTGTATGCAAACATACTGTGATGTGACTCTCCTTTTATATATATATATATATATATATATATATATATATATATATATATATATATATATACTCTCCTTTTATATATATATATATATATATATATATATACTCTCCTTTTATATATATATATATATAAATATATATATATATATATATATATACTTATATATATGCAAACATACTGTAATGTGACTCTCCTTTTATATATATATACTCTCCTTTTATATATATATATATATAAATATATATATATATATATATACTTATATATATGCAAACATACTGTAATGTGACTCTCCTTTTATATATATATATATATATATATATATATATATATATATACTCTCCTTTTATATATATATATAAAAGGAGAGTCACATTACAGTATGTTTGCATATATATAAGTATACATATATACTTACATATTGTAATGTGACTCTCCTTTTATATATATATATATATATATATATATATATATATATATACTCTCCTTTTATATATATATATATATATATATATATATATATATATATATATATATATATATAAAAGGAGAGTCACATTACAGTATGTTTGCATACACAGAATCACTTGTTGTGCTATCATCCTCTGTATTTGAATTTAACATGAATATACTTAATCGTAATATTCATTTTCGGCAACATATTCGCATAATAATCAACTTTTCTGTTGTCTTCCACACTCGACAGTTCTGTCAGACTTGAAAATATTCAAACATTATCATTTCCCCCCGTGGTTCCTGTCTGACCTCCTGTCTCCGAGTCTCTCCACCTATCCGTCTCCGGCTCGCAGTTGAAGGATTAGAATATTCTGCTCTGCAATCGGCTCGTCGGCCTGCCAGCCGCCGATAACGCTCTGGATCGATTAGATCTGCCCTTAATCTATTCAACTTTTTCAGGCGATTGAAGCAAAAAAAAAGAGAAGAAATGCTTCGTGTGGGAGATGTGAGGTGTGCGATACGGTGACTTTGAGAACACGCGCCCAGAGGGCGAATGCATTCTCCGGCACGAGATCATATTAAATATGCATTTTATTTTACAAGTCCTCTTTAACACGCTGCTGTAGGCAAACACGAGCTAAACAATCTTCTGTTAACACATATATATATATATATATATATATATAATTATGTAATAGAAGAAAGACGGAATGAGAGAATCAGAGATAAAGCTCTCTGTGTGCTTTCTCCCATCACTCCCAGTTGCTCTCTGAAAGAGAGGGAGCCGGTGAAACAGAATGCTAAGCAGGCGCTTCACAGGCCTTTTGACTCCACACACACACACACACAGGCGGAATTTGAAGATCGGCGGTTCGATTCCCCGGCCCCCTGGACACAGAGCCTTTAAATCGCTCCTGAAGGCCGTCAATGAGGATATTAGAAGAAGAAAAAAACACAGAATAAGAATGTCGGAACGCACCTTTAGCTCATTACTGGTGTCGGGCACGTTGAGGTTTTCAGCCTGAGAGAGAGAGAGAGAGAGAATTAAGATTAATCACACGTAAGAACCACCATTTATTGAAGAGCAACGAGTTCAGAGACGTTGCGATGTCGACGTAATTAGACGTGTTAATTAAATGCACTGTATGTGCATGTCGTGATGGAGGGGAGAGCGAGAGAGGAGGGGAGATAACGGCAGGATGTTTATCAGAAGGACACGAGCGAAGGCAAAAGGAAACAGGAAATGTAATGTGTGGCGTGTAGATGTAGAATACGCTTCTTCTTTTTTTAGGAAAGAGATTAAATATCGTATGCAGATTGAAACAAAGCTCTTTTTAACCTCTAAATGCATGTGAAGCTGTCGGATATTCGTTATAATCCGCCTCACTTGAGCTCTATCAACTTCTTCCAAGTAAAAAATACATAAATTATGTTTTCCAAGCATCAACAAAGTCAGCAGTCTGTTCAGATTTTTCCCAAAATTCTCCAAACAGCATTCATGTTGCCCTCCCAACTTTACTTTCGCCTTCCACTCTCTCGCGACCGCACTGTAGTAAAGCATGAGTGGAGAGAGTAAAATATGAATGCAAAATATATATAATTCATGTGTTGACTTAGCCGGTTACTGCTCTGAATTCTCCGAGTCGCTTCCTGGACGTACAGTACAGCCGCCCAGCGGCTAGTTAAGCCTCCCACCGCGCGGCCGGATGCGACTGCACGGGGAAATAATATAGTTCAGCTTTTTTTTTTTTTTTGCTGCCGGTGTCTTGATTCATTACGGTTCACATGCGGCAACAGAACACCTCGGTGAACGGCTGTCTTTACGTGGAGAATAGAGGTGTTTTTGACATATCCGACGCCGACTGCGTGAATATAAAATGATACCAATAAGGCATTGCTTTCCATATTAAAGTAAATCTACGAGAAAAAAAACTGATACTGTAATACGTATGAGTTATGATGTTTCTTCAACTCGTCACATGCATACAGTCGACTTCAAACGGAGGGCTCACTGAAAAAAATGAACATTTTGGATTTGCACAAGCCTTCAACGGGTGAAGGGTGAAAAAAAAGCAGTCTGACATCATAGGGCTTCTCTAAAAGTCCCTTTTCCATCTCGTAATTATGTGGGTGGTGGTGGTGCATGAGTGAAGCGAGGAGGGGCGGTTGGAACTGTGAGGGAGATATTTCATAACGTGGTAATGCCTGAATATCAAAAGGCCAGAAAACTGCCTTTATCCCCCGCGCCGCATCGTTTTCTTTTATCCACGTCTTTACAGATGTGCAGAGATCACACGGCTCGGAGGACCGATGCTGCAGTAACGAACCTCCGCGTTGGAGAAGGAGCTGAAGACGAGAGGCTTTCAGAGGAGAAGACTTTCAAAAATAAATGCAACGTTTTGTATTTTATACATATTTCAGCCCAACGACCAGATCAGAAAGACACTTTTTACACTTTTACAACCACAAACTCTGATGTCTGAGTCATCAGTTGCTTTCATCTCCAACACAACTGTATCATATTACTCATTACACGTGATGCTGTGCTTGTTGGCGGATATTATGTTTGTGGATGCATTTTGCTCTATTCTACAAACACATCGGGAAAGAAATCCTTAATAAGTTGCTGAGACACAAAAAAAAAGAAAGCAAGAAATAAAGCTTTTTAATAATGCAACACAGCTCGTCTGTAAATCAAGAAGGATTTTGGCAACGCAGAGTTTTTCTCATCTTCTTTCCCCTAAAATAACCAATTAAAATGAAGGATGGATTAAACTTGTTTGCGATACAAGAAAGTGGCAATCAAATTTACAACGGCATCAACATCGTAAGACATCGTCGGCATAACTAAGCACCACAACCCCCCCCCCCCCCTCATATAACACCAGTCATCATCATCATGCTATCATTAGCAGCAGATCGGCCTGCTTTCTATTCAGAGAGCATGGACTTCTTCTCTTCCTCCTTGTAAAGAAGAAGAGATGGATTTTTTTTACTTCAAAACGACGCACGCCCGCTTCAAAACCCTCGCGCTAATAATCCCCACCGTGTGGCAATTAGCGCTGCGCTATCGCTATTAGCATTCCGCAACTACTAAAACCCGCTGTGCTTTTTTGCGTGCAGAGACGACGGAGCTCATTCCAACCAGAAAACGACGGCTCGTCATGCGAGGAGACCGCGAGGCAACGCCGTCGATACTCTGAGGCGCCGTCTGAATCGTGCAGGATGAGTAACGGCCTATTGATCGGCGGCGAACGAGGTGTGTGTGTTGCGTACACGCGTTCACACGGGCGTCCAGGAGGGGATGCAACGTTGAGTATTGATCTATATGTTTTGATGAATTCCACATTTGTAGCTGAGGAGTGATTTATTTCTTGCGGCGGGGGGAAAAAAAAAAAACACACGTGTTTCTGTGTCGGCGATAAATAACAATGGAGATGCGAACATGTGGAAGCTGTTATGATGTGTGACTGCAGAGGCCCGGCTGTGCGGATTGAAGCTGTGGCTGCAGCGAGCGTCCATAACGGGACGGCTGTGCGTCTCGTGTAAATAGACAGCTTGAAATGCAGCCCATTGGTGCTGCGACTGTCATTAGCTAAAAGGCCTGAAGCTGGAGTGAGACCAGAATAATTATTCTGATTATAGTCCTCTAGCTGAGCTCCATCCAAACACATTACGCTCTCTCTCTCTCTCTCTCTCTCTCTCTCTCTCTCTCGGATTAAAATCTGGTGCTTCATCTAGTTTATAAATCAAGATGCTGGGATTTATTCCATGATCGCAGCCAATTGGAATCTCGACACCGCCGCTAAAGCTGGAGAGAAGGCTCGTTCTAAGTCGTTTCTTTTCTCACAGTTTGCCGCAAAACGATCGGTCCCTGAACGTCTCGTGAGGGTTTTGGGTCCGTGTGTTTTTATGTTTAGTCATCTCTGCCCTCGACACTCGTAAGTTCTGTGGAACATACTCATGTGCTGATTTGGAAAGCAGCGTGTAATTAGCTTTTAGATTAGGGGGTTCGGTTATGTAACGAAGTCATGAATCCAGTTCAAGGTCACGTTTTTTTTTTTTTTTTGTGTGTTATCTTAAAGATTACGAGTACATTTTGGCCCTTTAGAAAACCACTCATTTCACCACAGCGGGGTTATGACCCGAGCAGTCCTGGTTCCTCCGGCGTACCCGGCGATACGGCCGGGGTCTGCAGCAGCGGGGCCTACTGAGTTCTGATTTCGCCAGGAACCGATAAAAAACTGTATAAAAATAGTCCATTTTCGGGCGGGCGGTCTCGTTTTTGCTGAGGAGCTCAGAGACTGTTTCATAACCAACTCAAAGAAAGTCCCCAAAAACCATCCGACATTAATACAACAGTAACAGTCTTGTGTCCCTCACAAAGGGCATCCTGCAAAATCCCGATCCCTTCCCAGTTTTTTTGTTTTTTCCCCCCGAGTCGCTCCGTTTACAACGAGGACGTGATGTCATTTCTTTACACGAGGCTGCTCCTTTTATATCCACCACCAGTCGTCCGGGGGCAGCGATAAAGTCTGACGCTCATCACACAGCCGTACTGCTCACTGTCTGCGTCGGGCCGGACGACAGTTGACCTTTTCAAGAGGGAACTCGGCTGCATCCGAGGGCCCTGAAGTCTCTCACGGTTTAATAAAGAAGCATTTTGACCTCTGCAGACATTCTTGAGGATAACGGATGGTTATTTGGAGGCGCTTGTCGGTCGAGAGCGTCCTGAAAAGTTCCTCTCCGGCACTAACTGACCACAGCCTTTTCAACAGAAGGAGCTGTAAAATCATATACAGAACATCAAATCTATAAATCACACGGTTGATAGCAAAAAATATGTAATTTAATCCTTTTTTTTTGGTCAGAAAGTGAATCTACTCATGAATACTCGTAACAGTGAGCATGTGTTCATGGGTTTGATGCTCTCAGTGCGACTGCGGTGAAATGATGCAAGCAGAATGTGATAGCGGCTTTGAGGATCAGCACAGCGGGTGCAGCTGGCTCACACACACACACACACACACACACACACACACACACACACATACATGTATTGGCTGGCGGGGACTGGTGGATCCCAGCTGTGTCAGTGTTATTCATGCGCCAGCATGCACTCACAGGTGCACGGGCACACGGACAAACACACACACACACACACACACACACACACACACGGGCACATGTCATTTTATGAGTGTGCACAAGCTGCTGAAATCCATCCATACCTGCGACTCCCCTGCATGATGTCACATTGAACTTCAGCGTGAGCCGAGCGGCGGGTCAGCAGTTTACAAGACCTGTCTAAATCTGCCACCAGTGTATTTATTTATCTATATGTGACTCTTCTTTATCTGCACTCTTTTAACTTATTTTTGGCGCACATTCCTTTCATATATTTTATCTTCAGGCAGTAGCATCCTCCTCTTCCTCCCCCTCCTCCTCCTCCTCACACCTCCTTTCTGACTCATTGCTGAGTCTAAAATAAAATGCTGCACAGGAGATGTGCAAGTGGCGAGCAGTTACTTTACAGAGGATTGGCTGGTAAGTACAGGCCTATTCTTTTCTATCTTTGAGCTCAGACGTCCTGCTCCCACAATAGTGCCGCTACTCCTACAACACTTGCTCTAGACAGCCGAGTATCTTTCCACTTCCTCCTCTGAAAATACAAGCCGGGCTTCTGTCAGAGGCTCTGAAATAGCTCTGTGTGGTTAGAGAAGTCTGAGAGATAGAAGTCGGTGTGATTTGTTTTCTCCATCTCCAGTCGGTAGCGATAAGTTCCCGTCTCCCTGTGGAAAAGTCTCCATGTTCCCTATTTCACATTGCAATATAAGTACTGAAAAGCTTGTGCAGACAAATAACTTCATGAGACGCTCGTTAATGACGAGACTGTAAGCTCGTGACTGCACTCCAGCATTGTGGATGCAGGTTTATTTAGTGTATATACTAAAAATAAAAAATAAAAAAAATAAACACATAATCCCAAATAAACGCTTTCAGTTTGGCGCCATCTGCAAAAAAAATAATCTAATCAAATCAAATAAATGCTGATTGTGCCGATGACTCCGCTTCCTTTTGTCTGAGCAAATCGAATCAGGGTTTAAAATTGCTTTTTTTTGTTGTCCGATCAACAAGCTGATGTGTGCAGATGTTCAATTTACAACGTTGTGTTCTGTCGGCCCGTCGACTAATCAATCCACCGACGGACAAACGCTGGATGATTATATTCTCATGGGGCACAGATGCCATGAAGCTGAACGGGTTCATTTAAATGCACCTTTCAGGCTGCAGTCACTTGAAAGCACAGACTATGTGAACGGCAGGCGTGGGTGTGAGGTCACCGGCTGACAAGATGCCTTTTGAAGCGGAGTTGGAGCCCGAACAGCCGTGACAAGTTGGAAGAGTTTTATTCTTCCGTTACTCCCCGATTCTGCCGAAAATAATGGACCCGGTATCAGCAAGTCTACACACCTGTGATTAAACCAGGCGGCAACATCCGGTTCTGCAGAGATTTAGAGTCAAACAGGCCATAAAGCTAAAGGGTATGCTTTAGGGCGGGGCTTACTGTGATTGACAGGTCGCTGCAGATACCAGAGCCATATGTCATAATCAGCAGTAGCAGAGCTAGCTAACGTTAGCCGTTAGCAGCCGGTGGGCAGATCCGTCCTTCTCGGCTAAACAATGGAGCTAACGTTAACGGAGCTAACGCTCACTTCTGTAAAATGATTATGATGTGTACTTGGAGCACATGTAAACTGTTCTTTTCGCTATTCATCAATACATTTCATTTTAGGATGAAAAAAACACAGCAACAGCTAGTAAGATTGATGCTCTCTTTGGCGCTGCGGTAGCTGCATGTATGCTAACGTAACCTGCTGTATAACAACAAGGGGAGACTGTCTGCGCCGTAGGAGAAGGCAGGGTGTAAAATAAATGAAATAAAAAGCGTGACATCTGGAGCTGCGAGGCAGCCGCTTTATATGCAGCCTTCTAGACACACACACACACACACACACGCTGCAGACATAACAAGGACCCCAATGTGCACACAGACTCAACATAAACCCAACATAAAAAACACACGCCGACCTCCCCGCTTCCACACACGGATAATGACGGCGCGCGTTACTCGGCGGCGTGAGCGAGGAGAACTGATATATTCTTGTTGACGTGTTGACTTAAGAGAGACAGAGAGAAACGAGCAGCAGTCACTTAAGTGACGGGGAGGGGGAGGAGGGATGAAGAGCGAGGGGGGGAGAGATGGATGATGGATGGAGAGAGAATAAAATGTGCTTTTTACATATTCAGTTCCGCATGGCTGCGCCGCACAAGTGTGTGTACGCACACACTCAGTTATGACTCGCCTCACTTGTCGATGATTTTCATTTAGATGGTTTGTTATTGTATGAGACACTCTCTTACTCATATAGCAGCTCAGACACACACACACATTAATAAATAACGATCTCTCACTACTGTATCTTGGGATTTTAGAGCATAACAACAACAGCCACCTTGTGTCAGCTTACTGATGAAATTGCGAACATGAAAAGGGTTATGACAGTAAAATCTTTGAAGTTTCAGAATTGTAATCCAAAGTGTTAACAGTTCACGTGCCCATCCTCAATTATTGGTTCTGACTAACATATATTTTATATCATTATTGCATCATTTATGTACTTGGGGGGTGCCAAAAAAGCAGAGAATTGGCAAAAAAAACAAAAAGGTCTTTCATCCAGCAAGTAGTTTCCTGTGAAGACAGGAAGTTTACTTTGAAAAGGAGACATGCGTAAGACCTCATACGAATAGTTGCATGAGGACACGTTGATGAAGCTGTTAATGTTAATCTTCCTCCCGAAGAAATCACGCAATAATGTGAAGTTTCTTCGCCGGTGATTGTTTTCTTTGTGCTGATCACTGATTGGAGCTCCCGGCTCTCTCCCATGCTATTTATTTACCACCTTCATCGCACACGTCCCTGCTCAACAGAGGCCGTCACTGTCCTGCACCGGCCTAATTAACGAGTCCAGTCAGAGCGCCGGACGCTCCGCCTCCTCGGAGAACCGCTGGCAGTCCTATGAATCACCGCATTCAAGCGGCCTCGCGGTAAAAGAGCAAAAAATGATTGAAAACCCGCAAAAAAAAAAAAGAGGAGGAATTCATGAGGCTGGGTTGAGCGATGATACATGTATTAGCACTAGATGACATTTCCATCAGCACCTCATCGATCACCTGGGGGACATTTAAAATGGTGGACAGCGTGTGTGTGTGTGTGTCATATGCAGAATCGTGCACATGGAAACAGCTCCCAACACACACACACACACACACACACTGCAGACTATGAAGTTGCAATTTAGTTTATTAAACTATAAACTCCCAATTTCCTTCATTATGCAATCTTGAAATATTGCATCTGTGTATTATTGCTTCTCTATTTACTTCCAATAGACGCAGTTGTTTTTTTTTTTTCATCGACGGTGCAGCTTCCTTGCATTGATCCGCTCTCACTAATAGGATGCAGACTTAGGACGGAGAGAAGTTTCGTGCAAGTGAAAGTCGCCACAAATATCCGGACGCTGAAAGCCCAGGTGTCAGGTGTGTCCTCCTGGTATTTGTGCGGTCGTCCCTCTCGTGGATGACTCTGAAACAAGGTCGGCATCTAAAGGCTCAGTGGATCTGGCCTCGACTCGCTGGCCTCCACACTCTCTTTTTTTTTTTTTTTTTGTGGTCCGTCTCTCTTGGTATTCAGCCGCTGCTCTCTCGCAGCTCAGACTCTCTTATCTAAATCTCCATTCAGACGGAGAGAGAGAGAGAGAGAGAGAGAGAGAGAGAGAGAGAGATAATACAGGTCACTCTCCAATGACAACTCTAAAAGGCATCTGAGAGCTGCAGCAAACCAGTGAGAACACACAGACTTAATAAGACGCTTGAAAGTTACTGTACATCTGCTTGCTTTTCTAAGCTCGCGGCGTCTCAGCCGTTTATTTTAAGATCCCGGCGCAATGATGACTCTGCAAAAAAATAAAAATACCGACCATATGCCTGAGTCATGGAAAGATATAAGCTAAGAGACATTAACTCTTATCAATGCCCTTTGCACCCTTTTTGTCCTTTTCTTTTTTTTTTTACGCCACACAAAAAAAAAGTAATTTTTCAATGCAGGCAGAGTTGTTTTTTGTGTGCATGTTTGTTGTGTCTGCAGAAAAAAAAGACATTTTAAGGCTTTAAATATGTTTGATTCTAACGTGACGTTTTTTTTTCTACTTTTTTTTTTTATTATAGCGCACAGTTTTCATACCTTTATCCTGACTGAGAATAAAAAAGAAAAAAAATGACGTCAACCTGCAATGGCAAGCAGAATCACACTGTGGTAACAACAATAGTAACATCCTCTAGCATGAAAGGAGGCGAAGTGGTGAGGTGTGCCACTTTGTCACACACACACACACAGACACACACACACAGTGGAATAGACGCTATGCAAAGCAGTTTAATACTCTGAGTTTGTAGCATTGCCTGCCACTTTAATCTCCTCTCTTCTGATTTTCTACTTGAAGGCATGCTGATATAGATTGGGTCTGATACTAAGCTACACACACAAACAGACATACACACACACACACACACACACACACACTGCTATTTTTGAGTTATGTTCAGCCCTAATCTGGAGCAGGAGTAGAAACGAAAGACCATTAAATAGGAGGACGTTTGTTTTATCATCCAGCCGCTGCTTGAGTTGGTGGTGGTGGGCTTTTATAGACGGTTATTTATCTTTTGATTACTCTCAATCTCCCCTCTACCTTTACCTTTACCTGTCTCTCTCTCTCTCTGCATCCCCCTCTTCCCCCTCCTCGAGGCAGCCAGTAAACTCCTCGAACCAAATTGAATTTGGCACGTTCTCAAACGTGTAATGATTCGCCACGTGACCCGACGCCACCCGCCGGTTTCCTCCAGGATAGAGAGAGAGCGGCACATTAGAGTCGGGACAATTCCCAAAACAAAACAAAAAAAGCCAGTTTACTGGGTTTGCAACGCTGGAAACCCTGAAACAAATGTACCTCGTCGGACCATTTACTGTTACTTCTATTGGCTCTGTGAGTGCACGTTGAATTGATCCGCAGCCCCGACACGACTATCTGTTTTCAGGTCTCTGAACCTGTTTTATATTTAGCCCTCAGCCCTCCTTTCCCTGTACGTCTCTGCCTCCACATCTCTCTCAACCCTCCTCTCTCTCTCTCCCTCCCGTTGCTGCTATCAGAGGGTCGTAATGTAAAGTCAGCCTCCATCCGTCTCCGTTGCCTCTCGCTCTCTCTCCCTTTCTGCATGTGCCATCAGATAGTCGCTCTATAGCTTAAGTCAGCCCGGCCGTCCGGGCCAAATGAATGTTAAAAGCCTATTGAGTTTCTTTACCCGAGCTGCTATAGCTTTGCCTTGTGCAGGTAATACAATGTGGTGTGTGTGTGTGTGTGTGTGTGTAATGTGATGCAGTCTTTTTAATTTGGGAAAGGAGACACAGTCAGCAGCCAGAGGTTATGACCTCTGCTTGAGGACACACTGTAACCCATAACATGAAAATGATTTCAAGGTAACGCAGCAGAACATGTGCGGCTGCCCGCCGGTGGAGTTTGTGTGTCCGCTGTTGTACGGCTGTTTATTGTGGGAAAAAGCGAGTGTGATAATAGGTTATAGAGAATCAATACAGTTCAGCTTCTGGGATGCGACACTTCTCATCTTTTTTTGGGGGTTTTAGTTTTATTGGTACGCGACGTCAAAGTCTCCCAAAAGAGGAAAATGTGTCCTTTCCATTATCCGGATCCTATTTAGGGTCGCTGGAGCCGATCCCAGCCGACATTGGGCGAAGGCAGGCTTCACCTGGAAGTCTATCTACTATCCACTACCAAATGTGTCCTCCTTTTCTTCATCTATTACTTCCTGGAGCCCACGCAAAAACTAATATATATGATGTCAAGTTAATTGACAAAATTCGCTTTCGGGGGTTAAATTGCCACTAAATTGCCACTACAGCCTGATTAACTAAGCACTGCTGGTGGTTTTCGAGGCCACAGACAGAAGTGGCCATCTTCTTGGCACTAATGACTCGGAGAATCACTCGGAGAGAGCTGAGCGGCGGCGGCAGTAACCGGATCAATGGAGAGTCTGCCGTTAGAAAATAAGGGTCGCCGTCATCAATTAGACTCCCGACTGATGCTGGAGCGGAGGAGCACCCGGCGGAGAGAATCCCAGTCACTTTACCTGGTTTATAAACAGCTTTTGTTGTTGTTGTTGACATACATCGTGCCACTGGCCACTTTCTTTTTCTTTTTTTTTAATTCCCCACATCTGTTATGCCTTCATACGTTTTACTTTCAGTCATTCAGGTTTTCAGAGTGTACTTTCATTGCTCCCAATTACCCGACTGACATTTTTTTGTATTGTGAAACCTTCGCAGCGGCGGCAGCGGCATCGGCATGGGGGGGGATTCAAAGTTTAAACACTTCAGGCCCAAGGTGCCACAGATTGAGGCCAGGCGAGCAAAGTTAAATCCATTTCCCTTCAATCTGTTTGTGGCCTTCCCTTATTTATTTCTGTCCCCGCCCCCGTATATTTTCACTGTTTTGCCCCCGGGTCCCTCTAGTTTCCTGTCTGGATGCTAACCCTGTACCCCCGGAGGCACGGCGGGCGTCCGGCCCCCTCTGTGTGAATCAGTGGGCACGTTTTTAAATATAAAGCCGCACGGTCGCTGATTTGGCTCATTAGCTGTTTGAGTGTGAAAAATGCACAGTGGTGGTTTTTGTCATTAAGCATTGTCGCTGATGGGTAATTCTGGTCCTTTTCATTTTTTTTGTGTGACATTGATTAAGTTTTAGCTAAAGGAAACCCCCGATTTCCCCCCCTTCTCTCCTGTTATTTATTTTTCTCATCATTGTATGCACCAAACTAGCCTGGACCGAGTATGATGTCACACACTAGGGCGACACTATAAATGGTTTATGTCACAATCTTCCTCACGCACACACAAACACACAATGCACACACACACACACACACACACATGCTCCCTCAAGCATCCGCCACGGAATTGAAAAGCCACTTAATAATGGAGCAGTGGCAGCCCTGCAGCATGTATGTGCGTGTGCGTGTGTGTGTGTGTGTGTGTGTGTGTGTGTGTGTGTGTGTGTGTGTGTGTGTGTGTGAGAGAGAGAAAGTGTGCATTGCTGTAGTCTTCAAGTTGGTAAATGGATCTCTGAATGTTGGGGTCGAAGGGATTTGACCTATTTGCAAAGACATCTGCGTTTGTGATTGTATGTGTGTGTGTGTGTGTGTGTGTGTGTGTGTGTGTGTGTGTGTGTGTGTGTGTGTGTGTGTGTGTGTGTTCGACAGAGGGTGTGCGCTGTGATTCCCGTCTGCACACGAGCAGAACATGAACTCCCGAATGAGGCCGTAATTGGTTTTAATGTCTTCCCATGTGAATTTCACATATGCACTAATAATACTACTAATTCATTCACTTTTTTGTGTGTGTGTTATCCAGAATGACTGCTAAACAGCCGACAACATGTTTAATTCAGTGATGGTCGACGCTATGAGCAACACATAGTGGGCCAGAGCTGCTGTGCACTCGCTATGACCTGCGAGAGCAGAAGACGGAGCGGTAAAAATAAAAGAGCTTAGGGGTGAAGTAGCTTAGGATTGTTCTTTTATCTGCCATTATTCAGATGCATCATTTAGCCCAGATTCAAAGATAAATAGAAGGGGAACGAGAGCGAGAGGGAGGGTGGCCGCCTGATTAATAACCCATCTGCTTGTCGTTACTATACCATACATCTCCTGCCGCCACACAGCGGAGCCGGTCTGTCACAGATCCTCTCCACGCCGGCCTCAGGGGGATCCGGGGTGAGGCCCGGAGAGGAGAGGGAGCCGAGGCGTCGGGCTGAAGACGAGCACAGGGAGGCTCAAGCGGGGACAGAACACACCGGGAGGGGAAACACCTGTCCACCTATTTTCCGTGTCCCGTAAAACTGAACCTCAAAGGCTCTTCTTTTGTGCTTTTTGATTGTGGCGACATGAGCCGGCTGCAGTCTGAATAATTTGAAGAAGAAAAGAATCTTTAAGAGGATCTTGTGTGGATCTACAGCCTTTTTTATTTTTATTTTTTTAAATGACGCCCGTTCCAGCGATCGATTGAGGGTGAATTGTTGGGAGGTTGATTAGAAACACGACCAGAGGTCAAACCAATCTAACGGCGGATCAAAGCGGTGAGGCGTGTTCAGGCATCTTCAAGGTGTACGGCAGGAGATTAAAGCTTTGATTTATATATGTCAGTCTTGCTAATTTAAGTCAGTTTGGCTGCGAGGACTTCGAGGCGCTATAGTTCTACATTAATGGTCAAGAAAAATGAAGTTATCCCACTTTTATATTCGATGACCCTCGTGTGGCATTATGGCTCCAAGAAAAGAAAAGAAAAATACAACCACAATTAAATCTCAAGCTGTAAGAGTAAAGATAAGGCAACCAAATAATTTAGTTTGGGTACGATTACAGCTCCTGTGGGGCAAGTATATCTTGTTTTTTCATTTAAAGTCAGCATAATGTTTTGGTTATGGTTTAATAAGCCAAACCCCAACAAATGCCTGAAAGATACTAAAAAAGTGCTGTAAAAACTGGAAATTCAGATGAGATAAACGTGCGTCTGAGGGGTATGCATGCGTATGAGCGAGCAGAGGGAGATTTCATTCACTGGGACTTGCAGTATTTCTCGAGGAGACGAATTTTCAGCTATTATTGAGCTCTCCATCTTCTACCGATCCCACCCAATTTCCCGGTAATCCAAAACCCATTGTTTTGTTTTCTTTTTCTCCTCCCTCCCTCCTTCCTTTCACTATCTTCGTAGAAACTTGCAGCAATTTAAATTCCTCAAGCTGTTCTTGCTTCTTTTTTTTTCCCACTGCGTAGCAGAGCTGAGGGGCAGTTTACTCTTCCAGTTTATTAATCAATCCGCCAAGTGGACAGCTTGTAGGCTCTTTATCCAGCCATCAACTGGAGGTCATGCGCTCAGACAGTTGGTGGGGAGACAGATAGACAGGTAGGCAGATAGACAGGTGAACAATTGATCCACCTCTCAAAACCTAGTTTTCTTTTGTTACATTTCTCTCGGTGACCTATACGTTTATTTAGGCTGCACTACTTTTTTGCCCCGTGATATCTGGACCTCGCATCGTAGTGAACCGCTGCTTCGGTACACAGCGGGTTTTTTTTCCAGTGAAGGGAAAGAGAGAGACACAAAGTGGCTTCTCCAAGGACGAAGTAATGACAGACGTTCAGTTCTCAATGTGACTCGAATCTACAACTTTCTATCTGTGCCACCCACACACACACACACACACACACACAAAGACACGCACACACACACACACCCCGCTGCTTTCTCCAATCCCTTTGTGCTGGCGTGTACAGACGCCGTTTGATATGCCTCATGTGTGTGTGTAGAACAAGGCTACTTTGTCTGCCTCTGCCGTACTTTCCTGACACACACAGACACACACAGCGCACACAAAGACAAAGATGAAGAGAGAGGCATCATTACCTGTGAGCACGAGCGGGTATGATGACATCCATATGCAATAGCAGCCATTCAGAATCCTGTCAGTGATCTCGAGATGCACACACACACACACACACACACACACACACACACTGATTCTTTATATATTTATGTGAAACTCAAAAGACAAAGCTTTGCAAGTTGTGTCTCCCGAGTGTCAATAATTAAATTGTCTGGAGCAGAAATGATGAATTGATCACTCAGTGAGGTGATTAGTTGTTTGACGAGACATCTTGAGTTTAGGTGTATTTTTACACAAGAGCATAAACCCGACAACCCCGTCTCCGAGACAGTTACGCTCCAATAGCATATTTTAAGGGAAACGTGCTGTATGACGGTCTGAAACACTTAACGACACAAACACAGTAAAAGTACTTGGTTAGGTTTAGCCAACCAAAGTACACAAGCACTAAGTTAGGTTTAAACAACCAAAGTACAAAGTCGGGTTTAGGCAAACAAAGTACTAAGTTAGGTTTAGGAAACAAAAGTACTAAGTTAGGTTTAGGGAACAAAGTACTAAGTTAGGTTTAGGAAACAAAGTACTGAGTTAGGTTTAAGGAACAAAGTACTAAGTTAGGTTTAGGAAACAAAAGTACTAAGTTAGGTTTAGAGAACAAAGTACTAAGTTAGGTTTAGGGAACAAAGTACTAAGTTAGGTTTAGGAAACAAAGTACTGAGTTAGGTTTAGGGAACAAAGTACTAAGTTAGGTTTGGGGAACAAAGTACTGAGTTAGGTTTGGGGAACAAAGTATTGAGTTAGGTTTAGGAAACAAAAGTACTAAGTTAGGTTTAGGGAACAAAAGTACTAAGTTAGGTTTAGGAAACAAAGTACTGAGTTAGGTTTAAGGAACAAAGTACTAAGTTAGGTTTAGGAAACAAAAGTACTAAGTTAGGTTTAGGGAACAAAGTACTAAGTTAGGTTTAAGGAACAAAGTACTAAGTTAGGTTTAGGAAACAAAAGTACTAAGTTAGGTTTAGGGAACAAAGTACAAAGTTAGGTTTAGGAAACAAAGTACTGAGTTAGGTTTAGGGAACAAAGTACTAAGTTAGGTTTAGGGAACAAAAGTACGGAGTTAGGTTTAGGAAACAAAGTACTAAGTTAGGTTTAGGAAACAAAAGTACTAAGTTAGGTTTAGGGATCAAAGTACTAAGTTAGGTTTAGGGAACAAAAGTACGGAGTTAGGTTTAGGAAACAAAAGTACTAAGTTAGGTTTAGGGAACAAAGGTACTAAGTTAGGTTTAGGGATCAAAGTACTGAGTTAGGTTTAGGGAACAAAGTACTAAGTTAGGTTTAGGGAACAAAGTACTAAGTTAGGTTTAGGGAACAAAGTACTAAGTTAGGTTTAGGGAACAAAGTACTAAGTTAGGTTTGGGGAACAAAGTACTAAGTTAGGTTTAGGAAACAAAAGTACTAAGTTAGGTTTAGGAAACAAAAGTACTAAGTTAGGTTTAGGGAACAAAGTACTAAGTTAGATTTAGGGAACAAAACTACTATTAAGTTTAGGGAACAAAGTACTAAGTTAGATTTAGGGAACAAAACTACTATTAAGTTTAGGGAACAAAGTACTAAGTTAGTTCTCCTGGTGAAGCCCTGTGTGTGTTTTTCATCCGTCCACCTCTTTCTTCCTAACGTGGATTTCCGGGGACTCGAGTGAAACTTCTTTGCGTTAAAAGCAAACTTAATGCACAACAAGTTACGTTTCCCTCAAAATGTAATTCACGAAGCAGTTTCGCTGCATGGAAGCATAACTTTTAGGAAACGGGGCTTCTTGTTTAGTTTATACAGAGAGGTATCATCTTTACAGCTATTGAAATATATATTAGAAAGAGTCTATTGTTGAAGTCGGCATCGTGTCCCCTGAAGGGCAGGTTGTTCTTTCCTGTATCCGTTTGGTAAAACACACACTGAGTGAAAGAAACCCTCCATTCAAATCAGCGTCTCTGCGTATTGCGACACACCAGGAAGCATCTCAGCACGTGAGGTAAACAACCACTTTGGGTTTGAATAGGCAGAAAAGAGCATTCTCGTGCGTGCACACATTCCCCTGCTCCAGAAAGCAGTCTGTACCGGCTTCCTGTCGCACATCTGGGAGGTTAAAAGTTTGGGGTGAAAAGGCCTCCACTCACTGTTCAACCGGAACAAACATAAACAAATAAATAAAAAAAGACCGTAAAAAGAGCAACCATTTACATCACACTCCACTCGTTTGCCAGCCTTTTACTGTGTGTGTGTGTGTATGTGTGTGTGTGAGAGTGTGTATTCCCTGACCTCCTACTGTGTCTCCCTGTGAGTCCACCACACACACACACACACACACACACACACACACACACACACAAAAATGTCCCTTTTACTGCCGTTGACTGTAGTGTTATGTAAATGAATGGCGTCTCAGGGCCTCTCTCTCTCTCACAAAACTACTCCACATTGTCTTGACTTCCACCCTCTCTCCTAAAATGGTAAGAAGTTATTACCGACCACTGTTTCCGTAACGACGGCCCTCCTCCAGGACCACCCAGACCGACCTGTCACCGGCCGACTGATCCTACATGTTGCATTGATGAACACGTAGAAGTAAAAACCCTCCACCTGTCCCAACAGCCTCATTCCCAGGGCAAGCCTGTCTCCTACACTAGTTACCGTAAAAGTCGGGTTACAAGCCGCTCCTACCTCCGGTCAGTGTCCCCGCTGTAGCAAGCTAGCGCTGCTGCTAGCTAGAGCTGCTGCTAGCTAGCGCTGCTGCTGCTACTGCCCGCGTCCCCTCTGCCCAAGTCGGGTGTCGAGCCTGGTCCCGCAACCTTCGGTGGTTTTCGGGGAGCTAGCGGAAGTTAGCGGGGAAGTAACGGAGCGCTAGCAGGAAGCCCCGGCTGGCTACAGCAGGGAGCTAACGGAGACACTGACCGAAGGTAGTAGCGGCTCGTAACCCGACTTTTACGGTACTCGGTTCACACAGGCAGGGGGGACATCTTTGGTTTTCGACCCATCCACCGCCCGGACCTCGTCGTTGCACTGACTCCTCGTGGACTCCTCTGAAACTTATTTGCGATGCGACGCGAGTAAACGTAATCCACGACGTAAAACACCCACGAGACGTCATTCACGGCACAGGAATGTTAATTTTTTTAGGAGTCCACACAAGGCACCCTCTTAGCATCCGTTTGAGACGCACCAGGCTCCCAAGCAACTACAAAAAAATTATGTTAAATTAAATGTAAAGTAGGAAGACGGAAAAACAATGGGACAATCAAACACAGGACTTTTCCCGCAGGAGACCGGGGTTCGTGACCCGCATGAAACCATCTTGTTTCTGTGTTCCTGAGCAGGTGTTCTTGTGTGGATTCACAATGTTAATCACACGTTAACTGCGACTGTAACTAAGTTTCATTAAGATCACATCAGTATTTGGAACTCTGTGGACCACTAGAGGAAGTAAACCTCGTGGAAGTGCATGATTCATTCATGCATGGGGGATAACTTGAAACAGTCCCATCCATATTAACTCTGGTAACTCTCCAATGAGACAAATTGCTGGATTCCTGATGCCCTCGTGAAGTTGAGCAGAAGGTCATCCACCCAACAAAGTTTCTCTCAGACCTGCCGAAGAAGCAAATGTCCCGCTGAGGACAGAAATCTAATTTGAACCCATTAGGTCGGATGAAATCAGAGTTGGCCTCGATGGCAGCCAGACGGCTCTTCATTAGTTGGGAACGCTCCGTTTGCTCGGCCTCTATTTTGCTCAAATCTGAAATATATATTTAAACTGTGCTCCGACTGCTATTGCACACGTGGCACTTTGTGACCTTTCCACAGCGCTAAAGAGGGATGTGTCTTGTCATATTATATATACACACACTTAGCATTTGCTAAACAGGTGAACACTTGGGGTGGCAAGATGAATGCAAATTATATGCTGTCAACATGAGTGATACATGCAATATAAATTGAATAAAAGTGCTTTCTGGACTCTGTCCATCAAGGATTTCATGATTTTCGCAGAAAAACTTCTACCCTAAAAGGCTCTGTGGCTCTCAAAGACATTCCTTTATCCCCCGGATTTCTTTTGTCCCTTTAAAAGTACGTTGATCATTCAACTAAAAGATCGTGCCGCTTCCTTAATTGCACGCGCTTCACTTTTCCTGAGTGTGCAGGCGGTTTTTAGTCGAGAGCTAAGTTGTGGTGAGCGAGAGGCAAAGGAAAGAAAAATAACAGCAAGAGAAAATGTGCAATTTGAGACACAGCGGTGGGGAATAAAAAGCCAGACTTTGCTTAACAAGCCCAACCAATCAAGGAGTGCCAGAAATAGCTCGGGCCTTCTTTTTTTTTTTGCCAAAACACACAAGCTCACGCACACGGAGGGAACTGGGAGGCCACGGCCGTGGAAAACTCTGCAAGATTAGGAGTCTGAGGAGTCTGAGAAGTCCGAACGGCACGTCTGCAGAGGAAGAAAAAAGTGGAAAAAGTCCCGTCCTCCCACCCTCCCCCCGCAGGTAGTGTGTGATTGCTGTCAGACTGGGTTTGTCTAACAGAGCTATTCACAGCTGGGAAACACACACACACACACACACACACACACACACACACACACACACACACACACACACACACACACACACACACACACACACACACACACACACACACACACACACAAAGAAAGATGTCCCTCCTGCGAAGAACAAGCGAGGCCTGCACCGCTAGAATTTCCATTCCTTGTTCTCTTTTTCGCCTCACTACTTCTTTCTATTCTTCGTCTTCCCCATCTCCCATTTTTGAACATTTTCCTTCCTCATTCGTCTCCATTTTTGTTTCTCCCTCCTCCTCCTCTTCCTCTTCCTCCTCCTCCTCCTCCTTCCATATTCAGTAAACCAAAAGGCCTGCGAAATGCTGACTGCTATTATTATACATGAAGCACTGACCAAAGCTACAATGTTCCTTTACGTTATTGTATAATCTGCCTTTGAGCTTCCCGGAGGTGGAAACAAGCTTCCCAATCACACTTCCAGTCACTCATTCCAGTCTTATCAAGCACTAATAAAGCGCTTCAGCTCCTCCCCATCTTTTCCTACCAGTACTCGGCCTAATATGCTCTTATCTTGCAGCTAAAAAGCTTTTCTACCTCACTGCTTCGCTCTCATTTCTCTCCCGCGGCTCCGGCTCTCACTCCTTCCCACCGCATGTTGCGGATGTCTGCAATCGAGGATTTTGTATTTTTCTTTTTTTTTTTACCATATTCCGCTATTGCTCTGACAGTGTCAGTTGCATGTGTAAAAGGTAAAGCACACACACACACGCACACACACACACTTCTGGACAAAAGATATCGCTTTTTACGAGCGCTCACCGGCGGACGGAGAGAACGCAGCGTGGCGTTCACACTTCAAGACACCTGTGTTAATGCCAAGAGACGGAGCAGGTGCTCTGCCTTTATTGACAGATTGTGTGTGTGTGTGTGTGTGTGTGTGTGTGTGTGTGTGTGTGTGTGTGTGTGTGTGTGTGTGTGTGTGTTGAGGCCACGCCAGTGACCCGAATTATACAGCTCTGTCTGTCTGTCTGCTTATCTTCCTGCCGTCGGTCCGCTTGTGTCTGTGCCTCCAGGCTTCCATCTTTTATTGTTCTGGGCAGATAAAGAGATTGGGTCGCATAGAAAAGAGGCCTAACAACACACACACACACACACACACACACACACACATCCCTACACACATATGGAGGCATGAACGACCACGCACACACACACACACACACACACACACACACACACAATCAGATGGTTCTTCGGATGAAAGGGTCATTGTGGGAGCACAGCTACAAATCCTGGCAGCACTCAGCACTCGACGTCTAAAACACACACACACACACACACACACACACACACACACACACAACCCAAAATTCTTGTCGGACAAAACGTTCCCTGTCTTAAAACCTGAGAGTCTGACCTGTCTAAACACACACACACACACACACACTGGGAGCCATAAAGGTGGATTACCCTCATTTACAAATGCATGGCTTTGTGACTGTCCCATTAGCAAAACTAGTCGGAGCACAAGCCAATGAATTATTCAGATCCTCCTTAAGGGTTAAAACAGGCGGAAAGTCTCTCGTTAGGACCTCAGAGAGAGCAGAACACACTCTTTAGTCTTTAGGGGGAGAGGGAAGAGAGCGAAGGCAGAGAGACAAGAGGAGAGAGAGTTGATAGAAGTTCCAACGATTCAAGTAGTGACTATTAAAGATTTCTGTATCAATCCAAGTGTAAAGCGTTCATTTAATAATACGTGGCGGCATATATGCACAAATTTAGAATTTCAAAGAGGAAGCAACAAAAGAAGAATATTTGCCCCCTGAAAGTTTGAACAACTGACGAAACACCATGAATTATGCAGAGCCTCCTGGAGAGTGAAAACAGGCAGAATATATATATATATATATATATTACAAATATAATATTAAAAGGATAAAACATATATAAAAATAGAACTTTAGACCAGAGGTGAGGGGGAAAAAATAGAAATCCAATCCATTGAGAGTATTTCTCTCCCCATGATGAGGACTATTTACATGTCAGAGAGAGAATATACTTCGTGCTCCGCCGCCTGCGAGCAGCGAGCAGAAGAGACGCCGCACGTCCTCCATAAAGAGCGCAGATCAAAAAACCTGCCGATGATTACATGACTCGCTGGCCTTGAAGAGCGAGGTAAATCAATCAAAAGAAAAAACTCCTCCGACTCCTTCCCCTCCTGGTCTCGCTCCCCTCCCTCCTCCCCTCCATCTGTCCTTCTCCTGCCTCTTTCCATCCACCGCTCCCCGTTTAGCTTCTCTCTCTCTTTTTTCTCTCGTCTCTCCATCCCTCTCTTCCTGCAAACCTTCGATCTTTTCTCTCTGGATCCACCGAGCCGTATATAAGTGAGTGTGGCAGGCCTGGGTGGTGTGTCTTTGTGCATCACTGCTTTAGACTAACAAACCCCCAATACCCTCCTTTCTCTCTCACACACACACACACACACACACACTTAAACGCACACATGGGATAGGCCAAATAAGTTTTTGAGTCATGCCAGATGTTCCAAGCTTCACATTCATCCAACGTCATCCTCTCTTCATTTTCCTTCCCCATGTCTCCTTTCTTGTCCCGTTTCCTCCATTAATTTTCTCTCCTTTTTAAACGTGTTTTATTAGAGCCTCCTCTCCATCTCCCTCTTCCATCCTTTTTATTCATCTTGAAAAACCCTCATTATTTGCTCCCTTTCCATTTGGTCTCCATTGTGACGCTCGCATCCTCCACTTTTCTCCTCCTCTTCCTCTTCCTCTCCTTCCTTTTCTCTCCTCAGTTTCCTCCTTCCCTTCAGTGTACAGTTCTGCAGCCCATTCACTGTCGCCTCAATCTGCTCAAAACAGTCGCTTCTTCTTCTTCTTCTTTTTTATTTTACTATTGAAGGCATGTTCACATACAATTATTTCCTAATAGTTCTGGTATGACAGATGTTTCAATGTGTATTTTCTGCACGATCTTCATCCTTCCTGTACGACTTCTCTCTGTTAAGACTATTCTATGAATCCATCATTCATCCTCTTTCTGGATCTAAATGACTTCACACATCTTTCTTAAATCATTTATTCCTCTCTTGCTTGAATTTGACGTTTCTCTTTATTAACCATCTGCATCCCAATTCTCCTCCTTTTTTTTAAAATCTCATATCCTCTCCTCTTTTTTTGCAGCATTTCTTTCCTTCCTTTCCTTCATAAGTACCCCCACACATCCTCCTCTCCCTCCCTCCCTCCCTGTCATTCTCTCTAGGAGTCCTATTGATTCTCTGCTGGGGCCTCTCTCAGCTGTCAGGAGGAGATGGGATCCTCAGATGTCCCCGAACCATGATAAACAAATTATACGTCTCCCACAAAACTCTTTGGGATACGGAGCACATGCACACACATATTTGAATGGGAAACAGATGTGAGACAGAGAGAGAAATGATCAGGAAAGAGAGAGAGAGGGGGTCTGATTTGCACATCTATTCATTTTTTAACGTCTCTTGGGGTTGCAAGCCGAGGCTATACGCTTCATAACGGCACCAGTCTCTCTCTGCAGCTTCCTTTCTCCATTTTCTGTCCCTTCTTTCTTTCTTTTTGCTCTTCCTACATTTTTACATCCCATGCCATTTAAATCATCTCCAGTACTTTATCACAGTGACTTTCAGCAGAAGCAGTATCTTACATCGTCTCTCAGCGTCTCCTATATTTATTCTCACGCCGTATCGGACGCATCAAGCTGCGGCAGACATAAATCAGCAGTATAGTTTTGGGCGCGTCGTTATGTTTCCGTCCGCCTCAAAAAGAAAACCTCATCTGATCTCTGCTCACTCGTACCTCCCGATCCATTTTCACCGTCCGACCATCACTCCGACGTCCGACGTCTGCTTCCTCCGCACTTCCTTTCTCCGTCCCTCCAACTTGCTCCTCGATCTACCCCAGCGTCCCAGTCCCTCCCTCCCCTCCATTCATCCGAGTATTGATCGAGCTGTCCACGATATGCCACGGTGATTGACAGCTACTAATTGGCTTAATCCCACCCCCGGGGGCTAGTAGCTCTCCGGCTAATCTGGATACAGCTGTCCTATTGTCCAACAGCTGACACCGTGACCCTCGGGGAGCCGGTGAGGCCGACAGCAGGAAGAGATAGAGAGATGGAGACAGAAGGAGGCATTCATTTACGGGGACGCGTCTTTAATATCCGTTGGACTAACATGTCCTCAACCTGATGGACACGTAAGGTGGACAAGTTAAGTTAAGTCGAAGGTAAAAGCACAGCTTTCGTTTTGCCAATGCTAACACTTCTGCAGCATCTGAAGCAAACCATTTTCCAAGGAAACGTTCAACGTTTTCTTCTTCTGCACTGTATTTTATTAAATAATTTACTGTTAAGTAGGGTGGAACTGAAGCACAGTCCGTGTTCTCCTCACACAGAGGAGGATGCACACACACACACACACACACATAGAGAGAGGCAGACATATGTCAGAGGAGACCTCTGCTCCACCGGCAGACGCTTTTCATCAGGCGGTGTGACGGACGCATCTGGCTCAAAGGTCGGCGCTTCTTTATATATGTGCATCGGCGACCGGGTGTCCAGTCAAAGTGTCCTTGAGCGAGGCAGCGAGGTCGAGAGAGAGAGAGAGAGAGAGAGAGAGAGAGAGAGGAAGGGTATAGACGGTCCCCCAAGAGACGAAAGAAGCAGACCCAGATTAGCTTTGCTCTATTGAGGAGGCGAGGGCCAGAACACAAGGTCTTAGTGGACGCCGCTAAGCCTTTAAAGACCCCCCTTTAAAGGCTGTACGACTCCCCACACACACACACACACACACACACACACACACACCCCGTCCCATTTATCCAGTAAGTGACACACACCGTTTACATACACATTAGCCCGTGGAGACCTTAGCGGCCGAACATAAAAAAAGCAGGCCGTGAGCCGTTCACCTCGAAGTCATTAGCGGCTTTATAGCTTTTAGTCTTAAGTTTTTTTTATTCATAATGATAAAGTGCAATGGTGGGTTTGATTTGCGCACCATCAAACGCTTTACTCCCTCCGTGAGTGAAGACCACAGGATGGCTCATCATGAATATTTAGCGCGTTCTTCTGACATCTTAACGCCGAGTCAAATATATGATTTGGGAATAAAACAATGGCGGAGATATGAACAGATGTCTTGTTGGTGTACACAGAGCAGGGATGTGTTTTGGCAGTGTGGTTGGACGCTCGATTGATTTGACCTTTGATCCGATACACCGATACACACAACACTAGTAAATGCTTAACGGGCTTCATTTCAACATGGTATTGATCCGTATATGCCACTTGCAGGGTTTGACAATCGTCAGCAAATGTCTTGACAACCTTTTGACTTAAACAATTAATGTCAATCCCATTCTTCTTTTTTTTCTTCTTTTTGTTCCAATGACTTATTTTGTAATGAACTGATGAATGAGTCCCGGGGAGTGGACGGGAACAAATGTGGGAGGAATTGATCGGCGGGCGTTGCGGACCGTTACTCCTATGTGTAATGATCCTAGTTATCTCTCAGAGATCGCCTCCTCACCAAAGAACCGGAGGACACTGGGGTCATTGTGCCAAAACATCCTCCCCTCCTCGCTCCGAGCCAACGCACGGACGCGCTGGATACTTGATAATCGCCCCCCTCCTCTTTCAGCCCCACGTGGTTAATGAAGCCAGATCCCCTCCCCGTCCTCCATCCCTTCCTTCTTCCTCCAGGTTGACACAGAGAGCTCTTTGTTGTCCTGAGCTGCGATCACATACCTCAATAAGCGCACACTGTTGCTTCTCAAACTCCCCTCCAACCAAAGACTCACATAAGAATCCCATTTCCCCCCCAAAAAACCGATGCATGTTTGTCTATAAACACCTGGGAAAAACCTCCCTTTTCTTTTCTTTTTATAGATTTTATTGAACGTGTTTGATATATTATCCAGAGAAATGGCTTAAAATTGATAGATTTTCATGAAATGTGGAGGAAAACCTGCAATACTGGAGAAAAAGACAAAACGCTGCATCTGAAGGGTGAGCGGAGCGTCGGAAAACTGCTCGCAAATGAGAGGAGTTTTTTTTTTTCTTCTCGCCTCCAAATGTCACCGCAATATTTCTTTGATATATGTTTTCTTTTCATCTGGAGAGTGATACCCGATGACACGCGGTTCTTATTGCTCTAATACGCTCTTAAAGATCGGTGCGTCGGCTGGTTGAATGAAATATCAGCAGCACGCTCCGTGAATAAAACATCTGGACTGTTTTTCGTGTGTAAAAAAAAAAAAGAAAAGGTCAAAACAGCTGTCTAGACCGGCGGTGATGATGTGTGCCCGCCCAGGTGTAGAAACACACATGAACACACAACTCAGTGCTGCTATTAGTGTACACTCAGGACTTCCCGCAGACTGATCCGCTTCACAAACTCCCGATGCACAACGTATCCTTCCACACCTAAACCGAAACGAACTCAAAAGCAACTAAAACACTGTCTGCTCTGTGGAGGAAATTCCAGATCTTTCTCTGGTTATGGAGACACCTGGTTCACATGGAGATAAGAGCACAAGGCGATACGCATGCTTAACCTTACACACACACACACACACACACACATGCACGCACAAATGCAGAGCGCAGAGTGAACTTGCATGTCTCACCTTACGGTGACAGTGACACATGCAGAACGACTGCCTGAAGCTACTTTTATCCGTTGCCCTCGTGATGCTAATGCTCAGGTGCCCGGTCATGTGCACACACACACACACACACACACACACACACACACACACACAAACACATACACACACACACACACACCGACCTTGCATGGTCAGCTTAAGCACCAGCATGTGAAAACACATGTGTGGGCACATTAGAGTGACACACACACACACACACACACACGCGCCCACACAGTGACCTTGTTTGTTCAACCTTGTCAGTAGAATATAAACAGCATGGGTGACGCTGGCTCCCATAACATCACAATAAAAATAAACATTGCTGACGTCACTGCACATAAACACCAATGTATGAAAACGGCTCAAAGTAGCTGCAACAAAACGACGCGGCCACTGCGCGCCGCCGCGTCAGTCGAATAGCGGATTGAACGCCGCCGCCCTCGCTAACAGTCACCAGAAATACGCGTTGGGTAATCGTTTCATTTTGTGTCGCTCTGGTTCGCTCCTGATCGACCGGGTTGGCCAGCTAGCTTACTGGCGAGCTAGCTTACCGGAGAGCTAGCTTACTGGCGAGCTAGCTTACCGGAGAGCTAGCTTACTGGCGAGCTAGTCGGCTAGCTTGTACGCCCCAGACTAAAGCTAGCGACCTAGCGTGCTGTGAATCAACGAAGGAGGCTAACAACAGCTAGCTCAGGGAATCGAACGTGCACGTTAGGATGCTAACGGTATTAGCGACCGTTTTTACCGTCTTCATCCGAGTGGAGTGGACACTGGGGACGCATTTAGTTTAGTTATTGAGTGA